>JPFL01000153.1:0-129755 GCA_000733385.1 Paramecium biaurelia | reverse complement strand
TAGAAAATAGGAAATGAAACCTCAAATCATTTAATAGGTTTAATCATTTGTCCCTTAACTAATACAAATCCCAAAAATAAATTACGGATTTTGAACCTAATTAAAAAGTGAAATTGAATTACAAAATATTTATACTCAAATTATATAATAATAATTGAGAAATAATTAAGATGTACCAACTACACTATTCTCTTTTCAATAATCTTTAGATGGGGAATTAAGTAATTTCACTCACTGACTTCAGTTTGCAATTTCAACTACTTATTTTTCACTAATAGAATAATCTAGCATCCATTTTCATTAATATTGCTTTGCAAACCTACACTTTCATTTTAGGAGCAAGCACTTAGTTTAGCGAATCTGTTTTCTCAAATATAATTGCATTGTTAGTTATTGTTACTAACAGCTATTATAACCTAGTAGTTTTGAAGATGCTTATTTTTGGAGTATATTTTGTTTCTAAAATTTAAGTACAGTAGAAATATTAGATGATAGTGGCCAAAATATGATTTCTAATTCATTCATGGTGTGAGAGCTTTAGCAAATTCATGTTGCTTTTTATTTTAGTGAGGTTCTTGAATATACATAATTTCCTTTCAGAACCACCTAAATCATGAAATCCCATAAGCGTTGAGTTATCAACTGTAGTGTAATCTGTATCTGCGATATTTTAGTAACATTAAGTTACAATTAGATGGATGACTCCATAATTTAAGCAACTAAGGAGTTTAATCTATCATAGGAAGAATTTATTTGAAAAGTAACTTCACATGATGATTATTTAGCAAAACAAAATCCATTGAAATAAAACAACCAGTAATATAAAAGATTGAAAGGTTTTAATCGTATAAAAATTATCAAAATGATTAGATAAATTACATAATTTTAAATCGATAAGAAATTTAATTGTATTTGAAATATGAAATCATTTTATTTAGAATGAATTAACATAGATGTATTCCTTGGAAAAAACTTATAAATAACAGAATTCGTTAATTAATATTCGGAAAACAGCAACAACAGAAATGGTAATTTAAAAAAGATGTGATTGTCATCACTTAAATAATTATGAATTCTTAATAATTATGAAGTATTTTAGTATATATATGTAAATGCAAGAATAAATTTATCTAATATAAACAGGTCATTATTAATGATGAAAATTGTCTTTTGGTCAGATATTTAGATTAGAGATTGCATCATTATAAATTAGCTAAATATGGAGAAAAAAGATATTTTATTATTGTTATAATATAAATGTTTTTACTTACTTATTAAATATAATTACTGATGTAAAAGTTTGAGTCAATTATGTATTTGGAGAGATAACCAATAATGGAAGATATTTCATTATTTAAAATAAAATTTGAAGAGAGATATCAAATTTCGTTAATTAAACAATGCAAAATTATTTTTATTTATACTATGAAATATCATATTAATTGAACAATATCTAAGCAAATTAAATTAAATTGAAGTCTTTCCTAGGCAATTATACTAACCTAATTACTGAATTGACATAATGTCAACTGAAAGCAAAAATATAATTATTGATTAATATCAAATGGAAATATGATTATATAAGTTTAACCAATAGCTATTTATAAATCCTGTAACAAATATCAAAGAATTGAATACATTCATCATTGTTGCTTTCAACTGAAAATATATTCTATCATAAATAACTAGTTGTTTAATTAAATAGTTTAAGCAATTGAAATAAAATTCCCCTTTATGTTTGAAGTTTGTCACCTCTCAAAAACTGAACAACAGATAACAATTCCCTTTAAAGTTGCTGATTCGGATAGATTTTATATAAAATTCCACCTCAGTATCATATCAAAGAGTAAAACATATTTGAGTTATTACAATGTTTTATTTCCAAATTTTTCTGCCCTCAAATAAAGAATTATGACAATAAATTAACTTCTGTTATGATAAATGTATGTACATATCTGATAAGATCTTTATCAAAGAGCTGATGGGTGAATTTATAGACAATTTTTTTTTGACTTAAATTATTTAGTTAGAAAATAATAATTGAGATAATTTTATTTCTTGTTATTCAATTTATGCTTATATCACTTTGTAATTTTTACTTAATCATATGATCAAATTTATAAAGTAATTAAGATTAATAATTTTCTGAATTATAAATTATTTTTAACTAACTTCTGATAATCATCGCAAAAATTATTCTCATAAAATATGAATTATATTTGAATTAAAAATATATATATATACAATCTCACATTTAAATCTCATAAACTTCACATTCTCCTATATTTGGGGTAGTTCCTCCAAATAAATGTGTACTTTATTTATTCTCAAATTTATCCCATTAATAATACTAACCTAAATTAGAATGTCCATTAATAAAATCATTTTGAATGTATATATCCTAATTTCCTAAGTAAATTAGATGGGAACTCTAATAAAGATATATTGCGTTAGCCTTATATGCCTATTTTAATGGATATATTTCGCTGTGTGTGTATGAAAATATAAATGAGCTTGAGCTATTATCTTGCTGGTAAGAGTTAGAACTTCCATTAAACTAACAATTAATATATGCTCCACATATACTATTACCTGTATTCTTAGATTTAAAAATAAGCAACAGATTTTTTTTTCCATTTACTTTATTCCAATATGCTGATGAAGTTAATCCATCTTACGTACTTTAATATAACCTTTATGCTAATTTTAATTCTTATTTAACATTTTATTAAATTGTATAAAATAAATAGCGCATATAGCCTTTAGATATAATTTTAGAATGTTAATCTTCTTTAAATTCTATAATGCAAATATTAAAGGAATGATAGATATTATGATTATATTCTAAATTTTTTTTCATAATTTCCTTCATTTCTCTATCTAATTCGCTTAGATCATTTAATTTTTGACTAGAATAAATTTCTTTATTACCTTAAAGATGAAACTCTATATTTATCAGTAATTTCGTTTAGAGATTTGTTAATTTAGCTTGCCTCATCCTTTTGTAATTCCTCAAACGCTGCTTTTACATCTTTTTAAATCTTATCATAAATTTCTTAATTGCAATTGGGAGATCTAAGCTCCTTTAGAAGTGAAATTAGGTTTTCTTAGTTCATCTCCTATCATAATTGAATAGATCTTACTTTCGAAATAGCCTAAGAGGCCTCTTTATAATTTTAAATCAAATTTTAGGTTTTTAACTTCTACTCCTTAATTATTGTGTCAATTTATTACTAAAGATTTCTTAGATTCGTCTCCCATAATTAATATTACTCCATAATTTATTTTTCACTTAACTAGGAGAGGTTAGAATAAAATTATTAATAATGTTCCTTAATCTTTAGTTTTAGTAATAATTTTAGTGGACTTTCTACTATCTAGATATTTTAATCATAATTTAACATCATGCAAAAATAACTTCTCATTGTCTTTTAATTTTCCACTCTACTCTTCTAAACAAATAATGCATCCTAATTTTACATCCTTTTCTCCAAGTTGAATCCACTAAATTACATACTTTGAGTGAATTTTGCAATAAACTTCAATTTCCATAAATTACATTAACAATCCTAATTTCTTAGCATTAAAATAGTTAGATAATTCTATTAGAGTTTTTTGAGAAATTCAATTTTAAAATATATTGATATATATGGGAAAAAAGAATGATTGATAGAGCATGAAGCAATTATGTAATATATAATTGGATTCTATTATTTGTTATAGAACGAAGTATTTAGCTTTAGAGAGAGAGCAATTTTTTTTCAAATAATTCAATCCTTTATAGAAAATTCTTAAATAGCATATATAAAAGAGGATTGATGAAGGTTGGAGAAAATGATATTTATTGCAGTGCATCAAAAGTTAAAATATTTAGAATTAGATTATGAATTGAAATTCACAAATCATTTATATGTGTGAAAAGATTAGTAATCTAAATTGAGATTGGAGAAATAAAAATTAAGTATTATATTTTTTGTAATCAAATTGAAATGGATCAAGATGAACTCGAAATAAAAGACTTTTTAATATCTTATAAACTTTCCTAAATTAATAACATTTTAAATACAAAATGATCCATATATAATTAAGTTTTACATTGATATAAGGGATTAATGTATTGAAGCATATTCTAAAATCTATTTTTGTCTTAAAATATGAAAATAGAAAATAAATCTACATTGTATTAAGGATTTCTGACCATTTAAACAAGGTTTAGCCACTGACAGGTAATTCTCATCAATTACGCAAAATATTTTTACATTTATTTGTTTTTATTATAAACAAAAATTGTTCTTAATTTCACAGAATATTGTTATTCTTTTAAAAAAATGTAAAGCTTACATTTAATAAGTATAATCTTTTATTCATACATAAACAATAAATTATTATTAGAATTATGGGGAGAATGGTGCTATATATATTTTAAGTTCACTTCTATCGATATATAATATCTATTGAATCATAAAGACACTAACACAAATTAAGTTTGCCATCAAATATGGAATCGCAGAATATTTTAATTTATATCGGTTGATTATGATTTTATATCATTTTTTTCATAACCTTTACGCCTAGGAGAATACTATTACTGCCAATCTTTTGAAAATTTTTATTATGAAAATATTGAAAGATATTTATTTGTAAAATGCAAAAGAAAAAAAATGGAATAATAAAAATCTCCTTTTTGTTTTAATATAAGTTGTTATAGTGGAGAAAATTATTTGACCTAATCAGAAACATAATCGATAGATTTTAAAATGATAAAAAGAATAGAGGAGGAATATACACATAGATAAAAGGAAAATAACAAGGTAAAGGATGATATTAATAGAGATTAAATAATTGAAAAAGGAGATCATTGAATAATATATTATATTACAATTTTTATAGATTTTCTATTTCTCATAGTTGAAAATAAGATTTGTTTTGTGTACTGAAATATAATCTTAATTTATGAGTAAATTAATTCAGCCTTAGTAAATTGTACTCATTAAATTGATTATATTCTAATTAATAAAATCATTTCTTTAATTTAATCATTTCCAAAAATGATATGTTAATAACAATTAGCTCAAAAAATAAAAATCACTAAGTGGTATATAAATTTAACTATATTATTATTAATGACTAAAATGGTTTAAGTTTAATTTTAAATTTTTGTTATGATTTAAATACTATCTCTATTTCAGTATTGTATTCTAAATTAGTTATTAATCTCTAAATTTTATTCAATTGGCATTACATTTTTATAAGCATTATATATTTTGAACCATTATGTTCTAAACAGAAACTTATTTTAATTTTATAATAATTTGAATAAATAATGACATATTATTTTAATAATTTGAGAAAGAATTATTTCAATAATATAAATAGGACTTAGGTGAATCAGTTATTCGTATATGATTTACATTCAATTAATTGTTAATAATTGTTTGAATAATCTATCTTTCACCAAAATAGAATGAGAAATTACTTCAAACTATTTTATTTAAATTGAAATTAGACTTAAAACTCAATATCGCTTAATTTAAAGATAAATGATTAAACTAATTTCATCATCAATAAAATTATTCTGATTTTTGGCTTTGATTTTTTCATGAATTAATATACTAAATCTTATTTTGATAACTTTTTTGGGTATAATTTACTTAAAACACAATAATTCAAATTAATAAAATAAATCTGATTATTCATAATATATTCTCACAGTTCGTACTCATATATTCAAAATCCATGTTAGAATAAAATTCGTAATCAAAATTTGAGTAATTTTATTCATTTATGTATCTGGATACATCTTGATCCTTTGTTTACATTTCATTTTAATCTTCGATAAATTTTTCCTAATGAAAAGTTCCACTAATTTTAATATGCTCTTCTCTGGCTTGTTCTAGTAAATCCTTAGGTTGAGACTATGTTGATTTTGAATAATATGGGTTCTAAATTTGAAGGTACGAGCTTCTTATGTTATTATAGAACCTATTTTTGATTTAGTTATCCTTAAATAAATTTTAATTATTACCGATCTACCCATGAGAAATTTAGATATTTAAGACCACTTAGAGCCATATTCTAAGTACTTTTCGTAGATTAACTAGTCTTCTTCTTGAGTAAAGCTATTTTATTTTAGATTTGGATCAAGGGCATTAATGAATCGATTTCTACATTGTTTACTATTTCTATTTTAGACTATCTAAGCTATTTTGGACCACTTCTTTCCATATTATGCAACAAGCTTTAATAGCTGTTTATCTTCTTCTGGTTTCCAAAATTAATTAGTTCTGCTCTAATATCTAATTTAAAAACAATACCCTTTGTCCTTAAAGTCTTTTCCATCTTTAAGCACATTAGTTAGGATTTCTATTAGGTACAAATTCAGCTATTGATATCCAATTCATTCCACACATTCTTATTCCTTTTTTGAGTAAATTATCTTCTTTAGTACTCCATGCTGTTTTTATAATTTTCATCTTTATGCAAGATTCATCGTATATACAAACACTATTCCTCATCGTTAGGTATAAATATTTATCTTAATTATTGAGATTTGCAAAAATTTAAACTAGCGTTTATCATCATAACCAATCTTGTAATATATGAACTTAATGTTTTAATAAAAAGATCCAATTCTAATTAATATACAAAATTTCTCATATATACATAATTAATTAAAAATACAAATATCTTAATATATGTCATAGCCTGCAAGTTTTGTTTTCATATTAAATGCTTAATCTAATTGAAAACAATTCATCTAACCGCCTATTTATTATTGACAATTCTGAAAGTTTCTCAAAATTTTGTTCTTGATTTAACTCATTGGAAGTTAATATTTATTAATTTTTTTCAGATTTCTTATTAATCATGGGTGAAGTTGATAAATGTGTTTATGTTAATCTCAATATTCAATTTTCGTACTTTAAGTTTCGATTAAAGGTATTTCAAGATCTCTTGTATATTTTACGACACCTAATTTTACAAGACAGGCAATTTAATTAAAAAATTGTTTTCTTTCTTCTAAACCCAAGAAAATAGACTTAATCATGCTTGCATTTTCTGTAGCTAAGTTTAATTCTCAAGAAAATGATAAATAATTATATTTTAAAAATATTCATGCACCCTTTTGAGAGTTTTTATTTAAAACTGTCTAAACGATTCTTTTTAATCTATTCGTTTATGAATTTAATAAAATATTAATAAATATCTTTCAGATAAAATAAATTTTAGATATCCATTATTCACCGAGTCAAATAAAAAATTCAATAAATCAAGGTTACAAGAAAACACTATTTAAAATTGTCAGTTTATTTTTAGTTCATACATATAGTTTTGATTCCTAAAATATTTTACACTCAAACTAACCAGATCAATGTTATTTAAGACTATAGATGCTTTTGCAATTAAGAAATTCAAAACTTGATATAACAGTTTATCAGTTTATTTTCATTATTCTTAATAATTAATATTTATGAATACTTCTTAAGTATGAAATATTATCAATATACATAAATTTATATAAAATTTAAATTATCCATTCATAATATTATTTTATATTGCTTATCTAATATTCTTTATTTTAAAATGCCATCCAAAATAATGATTAAATGATATATCTCAATTTATTGACCGACCTTTTTTGATTATACATACTCTCGAATTTTTCATACATTTTTTTATTTGTACAGAAATCAGGGTTTCACTTAGCAAAGTATATTTTGAAAACCGTATTTGAGTATTCATCTTTCTTGTGTTGGTTTGTATGATTTCTTTATTGTTAAAATTATAAATTAATGATAATACACTATTTATTATTTATCAAGATATTGTATTGATAGTTAAAGATCATTCACTACATAAGATAATTAAGCTAGTATTTTTAAATTCAAGTAAATCATAATTAATTTTTCTCAACAACTACCTTATTTGATTCTATCGAAAAAAATATTTATGTTTTATTATTCTAATGCTCAAGCAAAATTATAGATATTTTTGATCAATGATCAATTTTAGGTCTCTATATTTAAAATTCTTTTAAACTAATGTTCTTTGTTTAATTCTTACATTAATTTAAGTTGTGCCAAAATTGATTTGAACATATTTAGATGATATTTCTTAATCAACCTCCTTAAACTTAAAATCTATTGATAAAGTCATAATAATAGGCTTCTCAAAATTAAATGCTGCTCTGATGTATTCAATTTCCTATAATCCACTATGTGATTTTAATATATATTTCTTTTTTATAAAAATAATAGAATTAATAGAAATAATCCCTTGAGAATACTTTGGAGAAAATATTGCAATTTAGACTATCATGCTACCAAACCTTCTTTTTTACAATAGAGATAATTATAATACTTTTCAAGTTTTAGATGATAATATTTATTAAAATAAGAATTGGTTTGAATATTTTTGATTAGAGAGTCTAAAATAATATTATAATAAAATAACATGGTTTAAACAATTATTTTAATTTTTTTTAAATAGACTTTTAAAATTGTGATACAATATTAATAGTAGGTTGAATAAGAATAGAACCAATTAACTTCTTTCTATTATGAGCATATTTTATGATGAGAAAATATAACATTCAAAAATTAATCTACATATTATAAATTAAAATTTCCTTTATAAAATATATAATGAAATATTATAATATTTATACTCATCAATTATCTTTTTTCAACTTGTTATGTTTAAATCAAAATTTTGCCTCTTTTTCAATGAAAACTTTGTTATAATTTTGACTTATTAAGAATGTAAATGATGCCATTAATATTGGAAATTTATTTAAACTCTTAAAGAAAGTTGGAGCCCATAAGTAGTCAAAATATCTTAGTCTATTTTATAAAATACTATTGATCCATCCTATATACTCTAATATTAAGATTCTATAGCATAGAGAGAATGAAGCATTATTAAATTTGGAGTTAAATTGATCCTGGTTTGCTATTCAAATTTATTAAGAAACTTTTGAATATTATAAATTTAATATTATCAAATAAAAAAGCAATTGAATATTAGATATTATTTGATTCTAAATTAATTATTAATCATATCATAAAATAATAATTTCATTTTATTATATTTGCAAGACTTGTATTAGATGATAATTCAATTATTTTCAGATATTAATTCCTAAATATATATTTAAATTGATACTTAGCTTCAACTTTATCTTTCAAATTATATTTTGAACTAATTGAATTTCCTCCATATTTAATATATATCTCTAATTCTTACAATATTGATAGTTCATCATCTTTTAAATTAAAACGATTTCTTTTTACATCAAAAGATAACTAATAAAAATATAAATCTAATAAATCTTGATCATCCTCTTCAAATTGAATATATTATTTAATTCTTAGATAAATATCAAATCTTTTGTTAAGCTTATAAACATTGTTATTTACTTCCTCATGAAATTCTAATTTACTTAGAATATCAAAAAAATTTGCAGATTCATCTAGATATGAAGTATTGAAAACAATTTCATTTTTGGATTAAGCAACCATTAATCCAAATTACATCCAATTATTCTACTAATTTATAACACCACAAATTTATTTAATTACTTATTAAACACTAAAATGATGTTCTAATTCCATCCATAATGGAGTATCACTATGAATCATCAATTTAACTATTGGCTGTTTGCATTCAAACATTAATTATAATTCATCTTTTGATGGCAAATAAACTCTTGGACAAAGTTGTGTTTTTATTTCATCTTTAAATACTTTCACCTGTGTATTTGTAGATAAATTTTTAATTATTTATTTAGAATATTTACAAATGTCTGACTCTTTGAATAGATTATTTTCTGGTTTTTGTAATTATTCAATTAGATACTAAATAAATGGTAATGGATGTATCAAAGGAATACAATGAGTGATAACTATGCATAATCTTAACAAATAATATAGATGTTCTTTTGTGTTACCTTCAATTTATTTGAATATTTATAAAAATATTTCTTCACGAATTTCTTAATTATTTTCAAATTTGACTTCATCATTAAATTTTCTACTAGTTGTTTCAATTTCTATTGATTTTTTTAAAGCATCTATATCAACTGCAAGTGATCGTTATAAACTCTTAGGAGCTGTGGGTAGTTCAATTTATGCTGTTGTACCTATTAAACTACATAATATTCTCTCTAAATGTTCTTTTGTTGTTAAACTTGATCGTTTCATATGAGCAAATTTTGTTATGCTTTTAAAAACATTTAAGGCAACTCCTTCATTTTATATCTTTGTTAGAGGTTTCTTAATATTATCAGTTTGGCATTTCATAATTTTTTCAATTTAATGTCCTTATTGATTTATTACTTATTAGCAATAATCTTTAAATAAATTATTTTACAATATTTAAAATAATTCATCATCAAATTCTAAATTTAAATTTTTATCAAGAGTTGACCTAATATCCAACAACTTTTTATTTTGTTAAGCTTTTTCATAAATTACAAAATTTTATGGATGAGGATTTTCAATTAAATTTTAAATAACAAACTTCCTTTGTAAATCACACTTTTTATGCTTTCTCTTTTCTTCTTCTAATTATTATTTAAAATATTAATCTTCCTCTTATTCTATTTGTTTTTAGATCTATTATTAATAATTTATAAATTTTTCATATTCCTCAATAGTTAATAATTTTGGAGTTTATCCAAAGTAAATTTTAAATCCATTCTCTTCAATTTGATTTAAATATGTCCTTTTTTTTTACTTTTCAATTTCATATTATTACTTATTCTCCAAGGCCTCAAAGGCAAAATAATCTGAGACTTCATCAACCTTCATTTCAGTATATTTTAATTTTGAATTATCACTAAGCATTTCATAGGCTTCAAGATCAGAATGTTTAGAATTAGACTTTAATTTAGATTTCTTAATTCTTCTATGAATTTATTTTTAATCATTATCTAATAAAGAATAAGCATCATTTTTATAATCCTTTAATTGATCTTCATCTAAAAGAAGATATGCTTCATAATCAGAAAAGTCAACCTTATTTAATTCTTACTTATCCTTTTCATATCGATTTAAATTTTACAATAATAATTCCTATTTTTCTTTATAACTTTTAACATTTTCCCATGGATAAACAATTAATTCATTTAAGTGCTAATCCATAACATTTTTATCCTTTAATAAAGAATAAGCTAATGAAATATTTTTGTATACAACATCTTTATTTTATAAAAGCCTAAAAGCAACACTTGCTTAGGGATGTAAATAATTCTCAAATAAAATTGGGTTCAATATATTCTTCATCCTAATCTTACTCTACTCTAAATTTTTCCTTTAGTTTTTTTTCTCATTGGATAAATTTTGAAATGCTATTGATTCAATATTAATCATTCCTTCATGCACTTTTTATTCTATCAACAATTGTTTTCTAACTTTCCATTAATCATCATTTAAAAGACGAAATGCATTTGAATCTAAGAGATCATGTTTAATTAAATTCAATTCATCTAATCTTTATTATGCTCGGAATCTCTATTATTTTAACATCTCATATTCCTCTGCATTTGCAAGTTCCTTAGATATATTATGTAATCCTTCCTTTTTTCTATTAATATATTCATTCACATTAGATATAGACAAATATGCTTCAATGTCAGATATATCCTAAAATAAAGAAAGTTTTTCTTTATATTTTAAATATTCTTCCTTATTTTCAAGTAATTTAAAGGACTCAGGATCAGAAATATCGATATCATATCCAAATTTAACTTTATTAGATAATAATCTAAGAGGTAGATTTTCTTGCTTTTATTTAATATAAGTTTTTCTTTATCCAAGGTCTAATAATGAAAAAGATTCAGAATCAGAAAGGTAATCATCAATTAAAAATTGTTTTTTAATCATTTATCTTGGTCTCTAATTTATTAAAATTTGTATTCTGCAAGTCTATTATTATTCATTTAATAAAGATTAAGCAACATTTTTCTTATTTTCTAACTTTTATCTTTTATATTCATTTTGCTACCCTATTGTCAATTATTTATAGGCCTCTACATCACTCAAAAATGGTTCCAATTATGAATAAATTTTTTCTTATAAATCTTTCATTTTCTTTAGTCTTCTTGATTATTTTATTTAATGTTATTAATTTTAATCTAATAAGTTAAAAGCAACTTATGTTTATTCCTATTTTTTCAAATTTAAATATTATAATTTTTACTCAAAAGTCAATAAAGAAAATGATTCTTGATCTGAAACTTCGTTTTCAATAGCCTCAAGTTCTTTTAATTATTGTTCTAGTTTATTACTTTATATGTTTTTTTCTCTTAAAATTCTTTATTCTTCATTTAATAATTAGAATGCTGTGTTTTAGATCTCCTCATAAACTGTTCCATCTAACATACTTCGTTACTTTAATTACAAATGATTTACTTTAGTCTTTTTATATTATTATAATTATTCTTCATTCAATAATTAATAGGAATCCAAATCTGAAATCTCTATCATAGTTTCCCATTATATTTCTTGATTAATAGTCTAATTCTAATTCTCGGTTTATTGTTACTTTACATCTTATTTCTAATTTGGTTCTTATTCAATAGATTTAATTCTTTTTACGCATTATAAAATTGCCATTTTAAATTGTCTAACCCTATATGCTTTTTAAATTATTTTTGCAAAAGTATTTAATTTCTTGTTATGTGAACATAATAATTTGTTAATATTTTCAAAAGCTTCCTTTTTGAAGTAGACTTAATTTTATCCAAATAACAATCCTTTTGCTTAAGCTAACCTCTTTGATATTTCTCTTACTAATGCCTTCATATCTTGATTACTATTTAAATGCTTTTGTAATGTTATTTTTCTGTTAAATACATCTAAATGATGAAATCTTTAATAAAATTCATTATAAGTCATTCTATGAGGATAACTTGTTTGGAAAAATTTTATAGAATCGAGAATTCTATATTATTTTAAGTCTTGTCTCTCCTTAATACATCTGATATATAATAATTAAATGTCTTTTGATACTACAATACTATTCAATTTAATTAGATTTTAAGGTATTTCAATTTATTATTCTAGATTTTCCAAAAGACTTTTATTATCTTCGTATTAAATTTGATTATATAGTTCTGATAATTAATCTTAGATTAATAATTGTTAACAATTCTTAAAAGTATGTTAAAGATAAATCTACTCAATTTATTCTGATATATAATTAGTAATTAGATTCGTTTATCCTGGATAATCTAAAATGCTTATCATCATAATATTATCATTTAAACAGGTTAACCCATTTATAATATCTATAATTTGTTAAACAAACTTTTAATATTGTTATCCATTTTCAATTTTCTCTTCTTTTATTGTTTTTTAAATATCTAAATTTGGAAAATTCTCCCATTTTTATTAAAAATATTGCATTTTCTCATAATCAGAAATATCAATATAATGTAATTATACCACAAAACCTACTAATTGTTTTTATTTATAGATGAATCTATAATTTACTACACCTTAAGTATGACCATCTTTGTTGGTGATTAAAGACTTGATTAAATTATAATAGACAATATATTCCTTACCTAAGAAGCTTGCAAGATCAGTTATAATTTATGTTTTTCCATATCCTTAATTTCCAGTAATAAAAAGCTATGAACTTTTTCCTAAATCCAAATTTATATAAGCAAAAAACAAAGAGGAGAAAATATGTGAAGGTACTTGATTAATAATTAGCCTTTCATCTATGTATTTTTTGTATTGAATGTAATCCGCAAGAGATGTATTGACACTTTAGATCAGAACTTATCTATCCAGATAAACGTTATTTTTTATTTTAGATAGAATTTCAGGTTCATTAAGGTAAGATAATTCTGTTAAATCAATTGTTTTGTTATTACTGGCTCGATGAACTTGATTTACAGGAATTTCACAAATTTTATCATCTTACAAAAGGATTCTTGCTTCACTTCTTTAGTTTAGCAATTTTTATATATTCCCTCTTTAATAATTACCTTCAATAAACACCCAACAAGGAGTGCCATTAATCATCCAAGCTGTGTTGATATACATTTCTATATATGAATAATTAATAAAATAAAATGATACTATTGTTTTATATTAATTTAATCATAATACATCAATTTAATTGAAGACTTCTATTTATTCAGAATAGAATTAGACAATTAAATTATGAATTATAAGATGTAATGAGAAATGAAAATTATTTTAATAGAAATTAAACATTAAATAATTGAAATGAATTCAATAATTTAATTATGATTCAAAAATTATTAAATGAAACAATTGGTGGGTTATAAGTGCTATTAAGACATAAAGAAATTTATACTGCTTTAGTTCATACAAATTAACCAATCGACACACCTATAGAAGAATTAGATACTTAAATAATTAAAATGGTTGAAGAAACTCCTAAATTCCCTATAGATTTTGAGATGTTCAGCTTTACCAAAACATTTTGTGATGCAGAATTCACAACCGGAAATTAGATCCTATAATTTAATGATAATATGTGGCCTGAACTTTATAAGAGTAAGAAAGAATTTTAGGAAATTAAAAACTAAGAATTTTTAGTTAGAAAAAACTTTGTAATTTCAAAAAAACTATCACCCCTATAAATTCAAACTCATCCCTTTTTTAAAATGCCCAATTTCACAAATTTTATCACAATAAACCCAAACATTTAAGAATCAAAGGTTGGAGATTTTGGAATTCATAATAAATTAGTACCTGCATTCTAAAACTTCTATGAGGCAGCATCATACTTTAGAACACTGATAAAATAAGAAGATAGAGTTTTCTATGATGTTGGTCCTTAATGTTTGCATTAAGTTCTAGATTTACTTGATCTTTACATAATTACTATATATTCTGGTTAATTAGATGAAAAATTTAGAGTAGGAAAAATGCCAAATTTTGACATTATTTAATAAAAATTTAAGCTAACTTATAAGTCTTAAGTCTATCCTCAATATAAAGGACATTTGTAGTTTCTAGTATTTGAAAAATGATCGTTTAATATTTATATGAATTGATAAAAGTAAAAAATTATTGATATTAAGTTTTTATTTAATAAAAATTTGAATATAATTATTTTATGTAATTGATCTGATTCTGTTTACTTTTTATTTTAAGAAATGAGATTAATTTTTATTTTATTTTCTTAAAGTCATTACTTGAAATTTATCCTAGATGTAATTCTAAAAGGATGAAGTTTTAAATTAAAAAAAATTCAACTTCTAACAAAATTTCAGAATTTTATTGGCTATGATTTAATTAATAATTTATTTAATTATCTGACAATAAAACAAAGATAAAATAACAATGTTTGCACAATCAAGAAATTCAAAAAGAAGTATTTGTTCTATATAAATAAGATCAATTAAACTCATCCTATCAAGGTCCTCCTGGACCTGCTAGTTACCATCCACAATTAGATTCTTCATTTACGAAACCACCAAAATGGACTATAAGAGGAGGGAATTAGAGAGAAATACCAATTCAATAAAGTCTTCCAGGACCTGCATAATACTATCCTAAATTACCAGAATCATAAAAGAAAACCCTCATTCATGGAAAGTCATATCAGTTCGACAAAGAATAAACAACTAAACCAGGGCCAGGTGCTTATAAAATAGAAGTGTCTTAGCTATCGAAGATTGGTTTTAAAATTGGAAGTGAAAAACGATATAAAGAAGATTTAAAAAGATCCCCTGGACCAGGAGACTATGAAATAATCTCTAAATCTAAAGCACCATCTTTTAAAGTTGGCAAATAATCACGATCAGAGAAGAAAGTGAATCATACCATAGGGCCAGGATAATATAATATTCCTTCTTTAATAAAAACTGATGCTGGTTTTAAAATTATTCCAAGAAGAGAAAAAACTATTTAGAACATTACTCCAGGTCCAAATGCATATGAAATTTAATCATAAGAAAAAGGAAAATCTTTTAAGATTGGAACAAGTAAGAGAGATGAAATATTTAACAAATCCATATCACCTGGTCCAGGTGACTATTCTGTAGAGGTTATAAAGGAACAAGCAGGATACTCAATAGGTAGGAGTTAACGATCAGATAAAAAGATGGATTCAATTCCTGGTCCAGGATATTATAAATTAGTTAAGCCTAGTAATGCACCAAAATACTCAATATATTAGAGATATAAAGAAAAGTCAGATGTTATTGGACCAGGACCATAATCATATACAATAGGAGATTTTAAGGATACTAAGACAGTCATTTTTGGTCATGCAAAACGTGATAGTTATAGTAAATTAACAGTTCCAGTATGTTAAAATTATAAAAATTTAGGGACCAGGTGAATATGAGACTGAGATAAAATAAAAGAAGCCACATGTGAGTATCATCTTTGGTCGAGAGAAGAGATCATAAAGTTGTTCAGAACACACCTATATACCAGGTCCAGGATAATACGAAATATCAACTACTTTTTATGCTAAAAAAAAATGAAATTCATTTAGTTTATTAGTATTAGATATATGATTTAATTTTATAATTACTAAATTTTTAATGGGATATTTACTTGCTTATTCCTTCTTTAGATAAATCTTCTGTATTTATCTTCATGTTGTTTAACTTATTGAAAAGAGTCAAAGTAAAGGTAGTTCTAGGATATCAACTTTTAATAAACAGTTTCTGTGATATTTCCTGTTTTTCTAGAGGGTAAACTTTAATTTAATGATATTGGTTCAATTAATATTGTAAATCCAAGGTAGTATGTATACTAACCCAGATTTTTTTGATTGTTCAAAATTCTATACAATATATTTCACACTTAGATTCTTATAGAACTAGTAAGTTGTAATGATTCATTAGATTAAGTTTATAGTGATATTTTAAAATTCACCTTACATAGCAAATGATTCTTTTTCATTCAGCTAGTCTTTAGATTATTTTTGATTCAGAATAAAGTATTGTTTATTTTTAATAAATACAAAGATTATGATAAATAGATAATCTCATCTATTTCTACGATTAACATCTTCTCCAAAATTTTATCATGGTGGTTTAAAAGATTAAGATAGAATATTCACAAATGTTTATCGTGACGGAGATCCTTATATTCAAGGTGCATTAAAGAGAGTATAAAGATGAATAATTTTAGGGAGATTGGCATAGAACAAAAGACATATTAACAATGGGATAAGATTGGATAATAGATGAAATTAAAAAGAGTGGTTTAAGAGGAAGAGGTGGTGCTGGATTTCCAAGTGGCTTAAAGTATTCATTCATGCCAAAAGTAAATCCTGATGGAAGGTAGATTCAATATTATATATTAGACCATCATATTTGGTAATAAATGCTGATGAATCTGAACCAGGAACATGTAAAGATAGAGAAATTTTAAGACATGATCCTCATAAATTAGTTGAGGGGGCATTATGTGTAGGATTTGCAATGAGAGCTAGAGCTGCTTATATATATTGTAGAGGAGAGTTTTGGGTTGAAGCAAATGCCTTACAATAAGCAGTTGATGAGGCTTACAAAAAGGGATTTTTGGGAAAGAATGCTTGCGGTAGTGGATATGATTTTGATGTTTATGTACATAGTGGAGCAGGTGCATATATTTGTGGTGAAGAAACAGTATTATATAAAGTAATTTTAAGGGTTTAATCGAATCATTAGAAGGTAAACCAGGTAAACCTAGACTTAAGCCACCTTTCCCAGCAAATGCAGGTTTATGGGGTTGTCCTACTACTGTTACTAATGTTGAAACTGTTTCTGTTTGTCCAACTATTCTCAGAAGAGGAGCCAATTGGTTTGCTTCATTTGGCAGACCCAATAATAGAGGCACCAAATTATTTTGTATTTCTGGTCATGTTAACAATCCTTGTACTGTTGAAGAAGAAATGTCTATTCCACTTAAGGAGTTGATTGAAAGACATTGTGGAGGTGTTAGAGGAGGATGGGATAATCTCAAATGTATAATTCCTGGAGGTTCATCTGTACCTATGTTACCTAAAGAAACATGTGAAACTGTCTTAATGGATTTTGATGCTTTGAGAGATGTCAGATCAGGATTGGGAACTGCTGCTGTTATTGTTATTGATAAATCAACTGATATTATTGATGCAATTTTGAGATTAAGTAAATTCTATAAACATGAATCATGTGGTCAATGTACTCCTTGTAGAGAAGGTACTTCATGGTTGGTTGATTTATTGGAAAGAATGAAAGTTGGAAATGCTGATTTTGCTGAAATTGATTAATTAGAAGTACTCTTCTTTCTATATTTTAAAGGAATTAACTTATTAAATTGAAGGTCATACTATATGTGCACTTGGGGATGCTGCTGCATGGCCTGTTTAAGGTTTGATTAGATCCTACAGAGAAGAAATTGAAGAAAGGATTGAAGATTATCATTCAAAACATCCAGTTAAAGCTAGACAATTACGTAGTCATCCATAATAATCAAGTCATTGATCTATTCATAAAATGCAATATATCATTTTTTAGTGTTCTTTTATCTATATATTTATAATAATAATAATAATAATTACTAATGAAAAAGCAACCAACTAATAGTCAAAATAGTTCCGTTGGTTTCAATAGAACTCAAGTATTTGAATAAAAGGCTGAACATTCTAACCCTTTCGAAAAAACACTTAAATCAATTAACACAGACAGAAAGTCTTTGATTTAAAGCTTTTTAGGTAATTTATTCAACTATTTAAGATGCAAATGTAAATTCAAATTTGGAGCAGCATCCATATAATTAGAGGGTCTTCACAAAAACAATTACTGTAGAAACCAAGGTAGATGAAATAAAATTTGATAACATTCCAGGAGTGTTATAACAGAAAAAATTTAATTATGGTAATGTTTACAAAGAAAGATCTAAAAAAAATCCATATGTTATCATCTAATCTTTGGTGAGACGATTCTTAGCCAAGAAGTTAGTCAATGAAAGAAAGAAATATTTTTAGAAATTGCTCAAAGAAGATTAAAAGATTACTATTGTAGACAAATGGGTAAATGATGAAAAAAATTGGGCATAAACTATAATTTCAAAGCTTAAAGTTTAACCAAAATAATAGAATCAAGAAAGAAAAACTATTTCTGGTTTGGATAAAAATAACCCATTTTATCAGGCATAAATTGAAATAATGGGTGAAATGGGAGTATTAGAAAGAGAAGATTTTATAGAAATCAATCCAGCAACTGCATTTGCTAATCCAGCTATTCCAATTACAGAAGATATCAAAATTAAAAAACCTCCTCTTACTAGAATTAGACCTAAATCTGCTTATTAAAGCTAGGTTAAACCTAAAATTATGCCAATCTAATTACCTAATGATAATTGTTAAATTTGGAAAGCATTATACAAGAAAAAATATGGAAGGGAGAGTTTGCATGATCTTTCAATGAAGGAAATAAAAATTACAGATGATTACATCAAAATAGAGAATTAGGAAGCTGTTAGAGACAAAGCAAGAATTAATAAAGTACATAAAATTTTAGAAAAAGAAGTGCCAAAAGAACTCAAAGTTTAGAAATAAAAATAAACTACATCCAAAAAGAAATAATTAGAAGACAGTATAGAAGATGAAGTGTAAAGTGAATAGGTTTAATCGGAAATAGCTGATGAAGTAGAAGAAGAGATTCCAGAAGAAGAAGACATAGAGGAAGCAGTTGAAGAAGAAGGAGTTGTGGAAGAAATTGATGATATCTAATCATCTCAAATAAAAGAGGAATCAATAGTCTAAGAATCTTCTGTTATTAGAGAATCTATTCCCTCAGCCTAAAAAAGCTCAAAAATCATTAAGGAATCTATTCAAGAAGATTATGGAGATGATTTCGAGGTTGAAGAATCATAAAAAATCAAGACTCAACAATCTTAATATGAGGATGATCAATTTGATTCTTATCATAGTCAAATTGATGGCGATACTAATAGAAAGAAGGCTACTCCAAAATCTATTAGTGATAAAGCTGTACTAATCACTCCTTAAACATTCGTACCTGAAGTTAAATCAGTACCTATCGAAATTGATCCAGGATGGACTACCAAAAGAGCTAATTAAGAGGCAGAAATATTACTTAAAAATTATAGAGAAAAATATTCTTAATTAAGAGAAGTGGAAATTAATAATGAAGATTTTGAACCACTAAGATAAGAACACAGAGATTTAAAATTCATTTAATAATAAGTTAACAATTTAATTTCTCATACAGGAGACTTCTACAAAGGTTGGAAGGATGCTGTCAATCCACAACCAAGTTAATCAGCTGACAAATTATATGCTTAATTTTAATATGAATTTTAACGACTTTTATCAATGAATAGTTTAGGTTCAAGATTTAGCAAAATATTATCATAAACAATAGTGAAGGATGTTCCAGTTGGAAATGTTAAAAATATTATGAATGGTATTGAATAATAAATGTAAATTGTTTAACAAGTCTTAGAGAATCTATTATTTTAAGTTTAATAAATTTTTGATTTCAAATAAACAATGGAAGAAATGAGATTATACAGAAAAGAAATGGATCAAAAGTTATAGTGGTTATTATTTAAATAAGATAAATTAATTAATAACCAATTAGGAAAATAATTAGAAGATAGAGATAAAGATTTAAAAAAATTCATTGCTGCTTTATTTGAAAAATAAAGATTGGAATTTGGATCAAGAAAATTAGCAGCTACTGTTGATCCTAATTCATTATCAGAAGCACTTCTAAAGAATTAAGGTTTACTATCATATAAATTTGAATAATCTGCATAGTCTAAAAAGGATTCAAGTTTTGGTAAGTAAAGAGATAAACGAAGTGTAAAAGAAGAATCATATTACTAAGCAGACTTTGAAGGTGAAGAATCTGAAAGGATTAAGACTGAAAAGTCAGATTAAAATATTTATGAATAATCATATAAAAACAGTCTTTCAGAAGATAGAGAAGTAGAGGATGGATCATAATAATCAGATATAGATTGGTAAACAGATATTAATTTATTTGAAAATACTTAAAATTCATTTGTTGATAAGAAAGATTTAGATGTTTAATAGATTGTTGAGTACCTTTAAGAACAATTATTAAAGGAAATTTTAGGAGATCCATTTCCAATTAGAGGACAATTATAAAATTCCCAAGTTAAAAATGAATCGAATTTATCTTCATAATATAGTCAATCATTTGAAGAGGAATCTTTATCAGCATCTAAAGAAATAGTACCAGAACCAAAATAACCTCCTCCTCTTGCTGTAAAGCCTATTCAAATTTAAGAAAAAGTTGATGATTTTGGAATGGGTAAGTCTGCCATCAATAGAGATGAGCTTTCAAAAGAATTTGATCTAACTGAAAATTCTTAATTTCCTGATTAATCTGAAAATAAAGAGGAAGGAAAGGAAGTTAAGTTAGTAACAGATTTTAGATATTAAAATTTTGTAAAATAAATTCTTGATAAGTATGGTAAAGTATTAGTAGGAAAAGAAAAATAAATATTAACAAAATTCCAATAAATTATTAAAAAATACAAATAGGGAAAAAGTGAAACTTTAGGATATTTGCTTTCAACAGAGTTTAAGTTTATAGATGTAAAATAGGTGAATGAATAGAATGCATTTTAAATTGTATAATCTTTGGAGGAACAACTATGTGAATAAATTTTAAAAGAGTATAATGATGTACATATTTGATTAAATATATTAGGGTTCAAAGTTAGATATCAAGAGTGCAATAGAATAAGCAAAGGTTGTTGTTCTTAAAATTACAGAAAAAAGAATACCTGTAGATGCTTTTAGTTCTACATATAACTTTTAACAAATTTATAATCATGCTTAAAGAAAACCACCTGTGAAAGATTGTCCACTTAATTAAGAATTGGCTGATGTTTACATCAATGAGGAAATGGACAAATTTGGAGATGAAGTATATATAGAAATTGATTATTTATAGGCAACTGAATATATTCTAAAGTAAATAGCTAAGAATACATTGGCAGATTTTGATAAAATTCTACTAAAAAAAAAGAAGTGAAACCTATTTTTAAATTGGTATTTTCATAATAATTTGTAAATACTTATTATTAATTATATTAATTAATTAACTATTAAATAACAGAGACCAATAAATATTTTGATTAATTTAAGAGTCTTTGGAGAATAAAGAATATAATATAAAGATGCAGTTTATTTCATATAGATTATGAATACCGTTTTTAAATTATTAATGTTATAATTTATATTAAATGAAAAAAGAATAACATCAATAAAGGAGAGACACTACGCTAATATAATTGTTAGTATTATTGGGTGTTTGCTTTACTATGGGTATAGTTTTATTCAAAGTTGTGGGTCTGCAAGGATCTTAGAATGATTTATCATTTGAATAGGCTTCATTGATTTAAGAATAAACATACTTAGAGCAATAAATAAAAGCATTGCAAAATTCATTAATTTAACCTAGCTTTTTAGAAGTCAGAATGAGTGTGAATAAAAAATAGCATAAATCAAATATACATTAGTCTGAACATAAACATAATGAAATATAGAAACCAACTGTAGACAAAAAAGAATATGAATACTTGGAATTACCTAATAAATTGAAAGTCTTGTTAATAAGAGATCCAGAAACTAAATTAACATAAGCAGCATTGAATGTTAATGCAGGATCATGGCATGAGCCAGATGAATTTCCTGGTTTAGCTCACTTTTTAGAGCATATGTTATTTTAAGGTTCACATACTTATCCAGAAACAAGTTATTTTGAATAATTGGTTGCAAAAGGAGGAGGTTACACTAATGCATATACTGAAGGAACAAGAACAAATTATTATTTTACAATAGATACAAGTAGAACAAGTGAGGCTTTGAATGTATTTGCTCACTTTTTTATAGACCCTCTCTTATCATAGGAGATGGTATAAAAGGAAGCAAATGCAGTAAATTCAGAGTATGAAATAAATGTAGCAGGAGATGGATGGAAAATATTGCATTTAATGAGCTTAATGTCAGATCCTAAACATCCAATGAGTAGATTCACTATAGGAAATTTATAATCATTACTTAAACCTCATGTTGTTGAAGCTTTAAAAAAATTTCATGAATAATTTTATTCATCTAATCAGATGGCATTAGTAATTAAGAGTTCATAAACAATTGAAATGATGAAAGAATTCATTGAATCAAGTGAGTTTTTAAAGATTCCAAATTTGTAAATAGAAAAACCATCATTGGCTCATTTTGGACTGCCAATTAAAGATGTTTCAAAATTAGTAAAATATCACATCAATACAAGAGCAACAACTGTAATCTACTTTTATCAATTAGAAGATAGTACAAAATATTTTGAAACAAAACCTATTCAATTTATTAATTCTTTAGTAAGATCTAGACATGATGGAGGATTGTATAATTATTTAATAAGCAAGAATCTTATTGTTGATATGGATGCTTAACCATTTTTAGGTAATAATGGTTGTTTTTAATTCTATTTGATTGAGGTTGAATTAAGTGAAACTTTGATTGGTTAATAAAAGGATTATGCTCTATAAATTGGATAAGCTATAATATCATATTTTGAGGAATAGATTCATAAATTCTATGATGAGGAATAGAATCCAACAGATTACTTAGAAGAGACTTATAAGACAAAGAAAGCTATGTCAGATGTTTAATTTAAATTTTTGGAAAGAGATATAGATATATTTAAATTATCACACAATCTCAATACATTTCCACCAAAATATGTATTGAATGCAGAAACTAGTTATTTTAAATATGATCCTTAATGTATTTATAATTATTTAGCTGATTTAATGAATCCTAATAACATGTTGATCATGATTGGAGATGATGGATATAAATTAGTTTAAGAGGAAATTGAGAGTGAAGAATTAAAAGCTTCATTTTTAGCATTTTAATAACCATCAACTTTATTATTATAGTAGAATGTAGCTGTTAGTGATATAGATTTTATTAATTAAAGTGAACTCTAATTTTCCAATGAACTTTATCATATATAATATGGTGTTAAACCATTAGAGAGAGACAGTTTGGATTTCATGATGCTTGATAATATTCCATTAACATTACCATAAATTAATCATTATGTTCCAGTTAATTTAGCTTTTAAGTCACTTTGTGAGTAATAATAAATTTCATATATTTAATCAGTTGATTCTGATACTATATATGATAGAAAAAATAGATAGAATATATTTATAGAGAATACTCATAAAATGCCATTTTATTTCACATCTAAGAAGGAATGTTAAGAGCATGAGTTTGAATATGAATAATATAATCATTTTCCATAATTGATTAAGAAAGATATAGAAGGTAAAACATGGTGGAGATTGGATAGATCATATAGTCCAACTGTTTATGCAGGAATGAATTTTGAAACTGCATTAGACATGAAATCTTTAAAGAAAGTGGCATTATTAACAGTATTTAATAGTTATGTATCTGATAATTTATATAAATCACTTTAATAATCATTTGAAGCTGGTTATGAATTATCTTTTGATTCATCTATGAAAGGATTATCACTTGAAATGTATGGATGGAGTGATAAATTTGAATACTTTTACAAAAATGTGTTAAGAGAAATTAAGAATGAAATTAGTGATGATGATCTTTTAAATAGAGTGAAACTAAGTTAAATTACTGAATTGAGTAATTCATTTGAATAAAAATTATTCATTTAAGCCACTTCTGTTATATTACCAACTATAATTCAAGGTTAACCAACCCCTTCTTAGATGATAGATGAAATCAATTCTGTTAATAAAGAAGAGTTAGCTTCATTTTAGAAAGAAATGTTAGAGAATTTCAGATTCACAACTTATTTTACAGGAAACATTTTGAGAGATGAAGTATAATCATTACAAAATTAAATTCCTAAGATATTTGATGAATCTACTTCTCATATAAGAATTCAGAATCATATTTCTTAAGTATCAGATTTGAGTCGTAAATCTATAGTTTATTCAATGGTTTCTAAATCTACTAATTAATAGGACACAAATGGTGTTACTCTAAATTATTATTAAATAGGTTATAGAGATTAGAAACAATTAGCTATGATGAATTTATTATATAAGATTCTCCATAATGCAGCATATGCCTATTTACGTACACAATTATAATTGGGTTATGTTGTAAGTGTTAAATTCAAACCTGTTGGTTGTTTGGATAGTGCTTAAATTTTGGTTTAGGGAACAGCAAAACCACCTTATGTTGTTAATTAACATATAGAAGAGTTTTTAATTAATTATGGAAGAGAATTGAAAGAGATGACAGATTCATAATTTGAAGAGCTTAAAACTACAACTGTAATTATATTCTATAATAATTTTAGATATCTGGATTGAAAGAAGTTGAGAAGAATCTGAAAGATAAGGCTAGAAATACTTGGTCACATATTAAGAATAATGATTTGGCATTTGAAGAAAAAGAAATTGCTGCCCAATATATTAGTATGGTTACCAAGTAGGATCTATTTTCATTTTATGACAAGGTTTTCACTTCAGGAAAGCTATCCCTTTAAGTTTATGGATAAGGAATGATAACTTAAACTATGGGAATAAGTGTAGATGATTTAACCAACAAGGTTAAAAGCAATTCTCTATTGAAAGAATAAACATTTGCAGTTAGAGATGAAGTTACAGTTTCTACCTCTGATGATTTTAAGCAAAAAATCACTTCAAATTATAATTGCAATTACAAGATAAGTAATATTTGAAAATTATGGATAATCAAAATAATTCAATATAAAATTTGAACTTTTTTATATATGTTAAATTAATTCGCAGTTGAATTGCTTAGAGATTTGAATTGTGTAAGAGGAAACCCTCTCTATTTTGATACCAGTCTCACATAGCTATTTGAATCCATCTCACAGAACAGTGAAATGCAAGTAATTATTTTAAGAATCATCTAAGTAATCACCATGCATCAATCCAAATGACATCATAGCAGTAATCAATAATTTTGGAACAGATGTTCATTTCTTATCTGATCATATCATGAAATAGAAGACTAATGATTATTCTAAACTTATTAGTGGATATCGAAAGTAAATCTTTATATTACATAATATAGTCGTCTCTCTGATTCTACTAAATAAAAATTTAAATTGATGTTCAATAAACAAATAAACAATCCAATCATATATTAGTAGCATTTAACACATTGTTATATTCATCTTTATGAAAACACAAATTTCTATTTATTATTAATTGTATTACAATCTAAATATGTGATTGTTGATTCAATTACTTAAAAAAACACTGGTATTCAAATTCAAGGATGGTTGAATTACCATACATAATTGTCTGGAATTCAATTTGTTGATGGAGATTAATATTATGAATTATAAGACTCTGATACTAAATAAAAGTAAGTCACAATAGAAAATCAAAATATTTGGCTATTCGATTTATTTATTGATAATTCAAGTACTTAAATACTTCCTTTGATTTCTCATAAATTTGGAAATGTACCTATAGTCTAATTTTTTTGTGAACAATAAGTTGGAGAAGTCTAACTAAAAGAATAGAAATCAATATAATCGCCATCCCATCCTATTCTCAAGTAGTTGCATTTACTTTCTAATCGAGACCCACTCCAACCAATTAAATCTAATCTATAAAATAAAATAGAATAACTTAAAGGTTAAAAATTTACAGGGTTTGAATAAGAACATCATCCAAAGGTACCTCATACTACATCAAAGAATTTATAATTGTTTCGTATTGAAGAAAACCAATATGAATAATCTAGTGCAAAACCTGACGATTTGGATTTATATACTAAAAATCTAGAGTCAAAATATTTAAATGCCCCTAAATTTCCTTGTCTTATTGATGGATTAATTAGTTCAGAATCATAAATGTTAGAAAAAAGTCATAATCCATATGCACCCCTTACTCATAAAGAATAGTCTACACTCTCAGAAATCAGACATTAGACTCTAAATACTTAAGATTCTGCTATTAATGAACATCTAAGTAATATGCTAGATCAGAAATAATTACAAACTATTTATTAGGATTTATGTCGAGAAGTTGAAAAACCTTAGAACAATTTGTAGTAGAGTTAACAAATATTTCAACCTTATAATGTAGAGTCTCTCTATTTTGGTAATTCTTAATAGCATTCTAATCGCAATTTTGAATCATAAGACTTGTTCTAACAATAATATTAATAAAATTAATTTTAAAATTAGCAATAATAATAACAATAATAATAATAATAATAAATATTTCATTAAAATTAAGATTATTAATAATAATACTCATAATAATAATATTTATAATAGTAATAGTAATAATAATAATAGTAATAATATTATTATGAGTAATAATAGCAATAGTTATTATAATAATAATAATATCAATAATAATTATATTAATAATAGTAACTCCAATACTAAATGATGTAGTATCATTAATAATTGCAATAATATCCTAATAATTTATAAATATAATAACCTGAAGAACAATATTATTTTGAAGAACCTTAATGGGAGTCTCCACCTAAAAAATGGTCCTTTAGTCCTCAAAAACAAGATGAGTCTATAGCAATCAAGAAGAGAACCTCCAATCCTGAGCCTTAAAACAAAACATCATATCGTTATTCTATACGATAATCAATAAAACAATAAAAGAAATCAGAATTTTAATTATCAAATACTTAAAAAATACTATAGAAAGAAGGGGCATAAATAAAAGATAATGAGATTCCGTTTAAATGTAAGCTCAAGATTAATTCAATACACCCTTGCGATTTTGTTGATTTGAGATCGAATAGAGCATAAAAGAAGATGAAGGAGATTGAATAGGGTTTATTAAGTTAATCTATAAGATGTAAATACTTTTATTTATTTTTAGATCATAAAGATCATAATTTTAATGCATTGTATCGTAATGAGAAATTCTCAGATATTGTTCTAATAGTTAATGATCATTAATATAAATCTCATAAATCAGTTTTGATTTAGGTTTCAAATTACTTTAAGGAATTGTTAGAAACAAAATAATTTGAATTAAATTTGTAGGTAGATAATTTATAATTATTTGATTTGGTTTATAAATACATTTACTTAGGTAAACTGACAGATTCAGAATGGAATGAAGTAGGAATTCATTAATCCATTAAATTTTATAGATTGGCAGAAAAATTAGAGTTGTATTAATTGATTGAATAATTAATAAGTAGAGTTGTGATTCCTATGATGATCAATGAATTTGTACTAGATTGGTATGTTATAGGATTTAGGAATTAAAATTCTCATCTATCTTACATTTTTAAATTTGTTTATGTTTATACAGTAACATATTTTTCATTAAATTGCAAAACAATAATTGATTAAATTAGAGGTAGATAAGATGATTCAATTCTTAAAGATTAATAATTGTAAAATAAATATAAAAAGATATTTGATTTGATGACACCAGAAGAAATATATTTTCTTGTTTAACAACCTTTAATGTAGACTGATTATGAAGGAGTAGACAATTTGTTGTGGTTAATAACGGAAAAAAAGTAATGTTAATAAATAGATTTACTTAAACAATTATCAATGGATCATTTATCTAATTGTGGATTTAAATACAAAGATTTCACTAATTATTAATTTGAATAGAATTTACCATTATTAAATAATCAAATTATTGTGTATCCTTAAAGACTTTAAGAAACAAAAAAAAGGAGAAGTTCTATATACACTGATTAAGAGTTTCATTATTCTGAATCATTGTTTGATGAATATTCATTTTATTAATAAAATTCTAATACTTGTAAAATAAACAAATTAGTTTATGAAATGAAAATTAGTAATGTAGTTGGTAACTCAATTGTGATTTCTGAATGTTTTGCTTCATAAAGTCTTGCTTGGAGATTAATTATTGATATTAATGATAAGAATATGGTTTCAATTTATTTATAAGAAAGAGGATCAATAAAAAATAATCTAAAATATATGAATCTTGAAGACAACTTAATGGATGAATCTTTACCTTAATATACAAAATTAAATTTTATAAGTGTCTTAGTTAAAATTGCAATACTTAACAAATAAGAATAAAGTAATGAGAGAGTGATGTATCATACATATCCAACTAATTAATTCCACACAGTAGGATTTGAGGAGATTTACACAGTAAGTTCCTCATTATGGCTAAAGGTTTACATATAAGAAGATCCTCTCCATTCTGCCCTAATGCATTGGTGTGGATATAATTTTAATGAAAAGTTTTGTTAATTACCTTATTTTACACTCTATTCACTATTAAAATCAGATATGTTGAGAGTAAGTGAAGAAAAACAAATCTTAGGATTATTATACAATTTATAAAAATCTGATTAAGAATAAAATCTTGATCTAGTTATTCATCCAATTAGATATTTTTATGTGCCAATAGGAGAAATATTCACTTTATCTAAAGATTGTTAGTCAGTTAGGAAGAATAAGTTATTTCAAAGTATATTGAATTTATTATTATCACATTATTTGGATGGGAAATAACATAATTAGAAACCTAGAAAGACATATTCAAAGATGGATACTTTAATAAATCAATCAGACTTTAAGAAAGAATGGTTAAAATGGTTGATCTATAGTGATAATAAAACATTGAAAATTAATACAAATGATATCAAAAAGGAGGTTATAGAGAAGCAAAAGAAAATGGAGAAATAATAATATTAGTAGTACTTTTAAGTATATAATTATACACCAAAAAAGTAATTAGAATAATAATAACAATAATCACCTAAATGTAATATATTTTGAAAATTTCTTTTGTTTTTTTTAATAATTAATTATTTTAATAAATAAAAATATTATATCTATTATTATATAAAATATATAATTAACAATCAACAAGCATGAATTCTAGCTAAATATTATAAGAAATGTCGACCTAATTTAGTAATTGAATTTATATACCAAATTAAGTGAATTAATGTTCCTCATATTTGGAGAGTTGAATTTAAATTTATTCTTTTTATTTATCATTACATTTCAAATAGAAATTTTACATAACATAATTTCCAAAAGAGTTATTAATTAAAATTAGTAACATAGGAGGAACTGTTTGATTCATAAGGATTTTACATATACTGGCAATATCATCATCTTAAGCTAATGTAATATATCTTTGGGCTACATTGCTATATTTGAAATAATTATTACCTGCCATATTTATCTTAACTGACTTCTATTATTCTTTATTTTATAAACTTTCCAATGACTTCAAATCCTTTTGGAGGTCCTGAATTTATCATATGTTAAACAATATAATTCCCATACTAACAAAACGATAACTTTTCACATAATGGAATTAAAGATATGTAAAGTTCTTATAACTTATCATTGGGAAATATTTCTAAACATTTTTATGCTATTCTACATCCATAAGGATGAGAAACAACCTTATCTACATTATTTGTCACTAGATCTATAATAAATTCAGCATCAGTTACTAAATCTATAATTTTTTAGATAACATGATTTCCACACTGATCAAATATTAGTTTTAAAGAATATGGTTTGATTTAGGAAATAAGTTAAACTTTTTATTAATTTAGAATAAATTCTAACAATTTTTAGACAACTCTACAACCAAATTTGTCTTAGGACATTTCCAACACATGAGTGTTCAATTATTCGAAAATAAGTGTTCTAGTATTTTAATTACAATTTTCAATTATTTTTTAGATGACATAATTTCCAAATTTATGTTTTGATAGTAAGAGTAAATCATCAACTAAACCTTTAAATATTTTTTCTCTTTAATACTCATTTCCTTAGATGAATGATTATTATATGATTAAGGAGGCATATTGATCTTGACATTATTGGGACTAAGGTTTGTTTAATTAAATATTTTTACAATTGATGAATCAATCTCTGTTTATAATTGTAATTTTTTTGTTCTTTTTTAAGAGAAATAGCCATCTTAACAAGGATAGTATATTGGTTGTTAAGGTAACATGTATGAATGAAATTCATGACTTAAGGAATGTTATCGTTGTTGAATGAATGTAGGCTACACTGTAATATAAAAGTTGCTTGGATCGGCAGAGGGAAATTCTTAATAACTAATTGAATATTTCTAATAATACGTTGGATCTTCATTTAAAACTGGACTTTCTCTTAAATCTTTGAAACTTTTAACTGGCTAAAGGTATTTATAAAGAAGATTATTTTTACAGATTATGAATGTTACTGGGATTTGGTAATGGAAGATCGAAATTCTGAGCCTTCTGATTCATTATCTATTTAATTAACTAAATTGATTACCATCAAGAAGGGAACCTATCATATCTTTTTCTGATTGCTCCGTCTCTTGCATATGTAATAAATGTTTAATAAAAACACAAAAAAATTATAATCATTTCATCAGTATTATTTGGCTTTAGATGAGTTAAAGAATTATCTAATCATACAATCAAATTTAGTTTAAAGTAATTTCTATTTTGGAAGAGGCTTTAGTTATTTAAAAAAGCATCTTTTATTTTTTTAAGGAGATTTTGTGACTGGTAGTTTATCAGAAGCAGAAGACTGAAATGATTATATCACCTTTCTATCAGTGAGTAATCGATTGATTGTTTTGTTGGAACGCATAACTTGTTGTTTCATATTTTATAGAAAGCAATTTGAAGTTGGAACATATTTATACGATTTATAAGGAGCAATTTAAGGTTGCTCAGTCTTTAAACGTTCTTTCTCTGGAGTTTGAGTCTTTGTTGGTGAAGTTGGAAGATGCATACTTTCTTCTAGATCTGGTTAAGAACGTAGTATAAAAAGTGGATTTTTGGCATATATACGAAAGTTCCTTTTTTTATGATCATTTCTCATATATCTTCTTGCTCCATCCAATTTACTAAGGAAAACATCAGCTAATCGCTCTTATTTGTGATATACTATTTCACATAATTAATTTGGTAAACGATTTTCTTTTGAAGCAGTGATCCCACACTATTCACAAACACAACTCTTACGACGTACTTGAGTTGAATCCAATTTTGGTCCATCAAGGTACTTTATTGATATATGTTGTCTATAATGCATATTAATATTTTAAATTAATGGATTAAAACAAAGAAGAATTATATAATTGGAATTTATTTTATCTATAATTTTTATGAAAATGAAAAGATTTTCAAGTTGCTATGAGTAAATTGTATTAAAATAATTAATGGATAGAGAAGATAATTAAATTAAGTAAGATCAATTGGGAACTTACATTTATTGTAATATTAAAATGGAAAATATAATAATTTGAGAGAGTATATTCTAAGTTGATTAGTGTTATAATTAAATTGCATTTGAATCAAAATGAGTATAGAATTATGCATTGAAAATTATAAATACTTTTAAAATTAGCTAATTAAGATGTTAAATATATAAGTGGAATAGGTGTATTCAAATGAAAATAATTTAAAAGGATTGTTCATGAATAAGGAAATGATATATCATACATTATTTTATATATTTAAAAAATGAGTTAATTGGTTTCTTGTGGAAAAAGTATCCTCATACATGATTAATCTATGGACCCTATTTTAAGAATCAACCCACATAAATCTAGTATTAATTGTTGCATTTGGAATCACAATAGTATTTGAACTTATAAATTTAATAGATTGTGTTATTGCAAGTTGTGGCAATGATGGAGTTATTATTTTAAGTCGAGCTACAGATGGTTAATCATTATTACCTTTAGAACATAATGGAAAAGCAATTAATGCAATTTCATTTACATCAAATAGTCAATGTTTAGCAAGTGGTGGTCATGATTCAATTGTGCGGGTATGGGATTTGAAAAAGAAAACTATTTAAAGTCATCTCAAAGGACATTATTCTTAAATTAATTCTTTGCATTGGAATTCAGCAGACACACTTATTGCAAGTGCTTCTAATGTAGGTGATATTCTTGTTCATGATGTAAGTACATAAATAGCAGTATCAACTTTCAATTTAAAAGGATCTAAAACACCTGGATTTAAGGCAGTTAAATTTATGAGCAAAAATCTCTTATGTTCAGGTAGTAATGATGGATCTGTGACAATCTTTGATCTAAATAAGAATGAATATCAATGCAATTTCTCATCTTAACATACAAGTAAAGTGACAGGACTTAGTGTTACATAATCATTAGTTTGTAGTGTTGGAACTGATTAAAAATGTTATCTTTATAGTATTGTTGATAAAAAAGTTACTCATACTATTGTTTGTGAAAATCCATTAAATTCTGTTGCCATGTAAAATGATGATTATTCTGTTACTGTGGGTACACTTTATGGATAAATTTATGTTTATGATATAAGAATGACTTAAAAACCTAAATTGTAGTTTAGAGGACATGACAATAGTAGTGTTAATTTTATGGAATATTAAAACATTGAATCATAATCTCAATAACCTCAGGCATCATAAAGATTATTAAATGAAAGCAATTTAAGTGTTCAATCATAATTAAAACCTAATTAATCTAAATCTCCAATGATCTTAGAGATTAAAAAAGATAGTAGTAAGGATTTGAATGCTTTGAGTAATAAAGAATCAATGATTAAGATTGAACAATAAAAATAAATGTAATATGATCAATGTAAACTAAATCCAATTTATTTAGGTAATAGTCCAATCTCGTGTCTAATCAAGTTAGTAATCTAAATTTGATTAATCTACTAGTAAAATTGAGGATATCTCTAGAAAATATGAGGTTAGTAGAGTAATTGGAGGATAAAATGAGTATTTATTTTAATTCTTATTTTAGTTTTAATGATGAGTAAAAGAAATATATTCAATAATAGATTAATGAATAAACATATCAATTAAAAAAGATTGTTTAAGATAGTGTTAGTTCAATGCATGTTGATATGATTAGATAATTTTAAATTTAACAAAATGAAATGTAATAACTCTTGGATCAATATATGAAAGAACAAAGTAATCTAGTTTAGAGAATCTCATAATTAGAACAAGAGAATCAGTAATTAAAAAGATAATCGTATTGAAATAAATTAATAATTTATGTTATAAGTTTATCTTGTTAGATATGATTGTTTTAAAATACAGCAACTCATTCCAAATAGAATCTTTTGCATTCTATTTTATGCCATTTGTGTTATTGATTTAATACTACTATTATTCTCCTGTTCCTTTTTTATTCTACCTTACTAATAAGAAGACATCGAATAGCAATTTATAATTGAAAAAGTAATATGTAAATATTTTATCTAGGAAACTACTGATTGGAACCTTAATTTATATTAAAAGGAACTTAAACAATATCCTATAATAGGAAGATTGAATAGTTAGGAATTTACCTTTGGACAATATCATTATGTTAATCATCTCAAAAACAATACTTCAACCTACTTTCAGAAAACAAATTTTCATGAATTTTTTGGTTATATTGATTATTAATTGGTTAATTTGATGCTACCAAAAGTTCATTGTCTCTTACTTTAAATTTCAAAACGATAAACATAATAACAAATTATAAAAAATTTGCCGCAATGTAATAAATCAATTGGCATACCAATCACTCCTTGGTTTTGGAAGGGAAATAATATATATTATCTTACTGAAATATGTTTCAAGATATCAATAAAGGAAGATAAATTATATTTTGAAGGAGGGTGTTTTAAAGATGGTTTCATTTATAAAAAACTATTAATTGATGAAACAATAAATTTTGAAAATTTATCAATATACCTTACACATGTTGATGATCCATACATACAGGGAATTACATTTTCAGGAAAAACCCAAAACCCACTTATATCATCATTATATTTAACTTTGATATATTATTCCTTCTTATTTGGCTTTTCTGGTACCATATACATGATATTAATTTATTTTATTTTATCAATAAGAAAAAGGAGTGAAAATTAATATGTATGATAATCACTAATATATATATTAAATAATTATTGTCCATTTAGCATATATATTAAATAGATGTTTGTTTCAATATGAGATGTTTAGGATGACTAAGAATGAGATTATTGAATTAAATCAGACTTGAAGAATTTTATTGAATAAATATCAAGGAAAGAATAAATGCAATATGAATTTACATTGAAATATAGTATGTATAATAGAAGGGGTTAGCTATTCAACTTGAAAAAGACAAAGAGGTATTAGAATATATGCTAAAAATGATAAAATGATAATGGTTTAAATTTGAATATTATTGTATATAACTATATAATCAGTTATTAATTAATTGGCTTGTTAATTAAGATATTTTGGGAATGGGGGTAGATTTTATGATTCAAAGCTGTAAAGAAATTCAAATTTCAAACATTAAAAAAAACAAAATCCTTTTTCGTAACCGTCACAATGAGAGAAATCGTTCATATTCAAGGAGGACAATGTGGTAATCAAATTGGTGCCAAATTCTGGGAAGTCATTTCCGACGAACATGGTATTGACCCAACAGGTACATATCACGGAGATTCTGATCTTCAATTGGAAAGAATTAACGTTTACTACAACGAAGCAACAGGAGGAAGATATGTCCCAAGAGCTATTCTTATGGATTTGGAACCAGGTATCTTATTAAATTAATGAATTATAGGAACTATGGACTCTGTCAGAGCTGGACCATTCGGACAACTTTTCAGACCAGATAACTTTGTTTTCGGACAAACAGGAGCTGGTAACAACTGGGCCAAAGGTCACTATACCGAAGGTGCAGAATTGATCGACTCAGTCTTGGATGTAGTTAGAAAAGAAGCTGAAGGATGTGATTGCTTATAAGGATTCTAAATCACTCACTCATTGGGAGGAGGTACTGGATCAGGAATGGGAACCTTGTTGATCTCAAAGGTCAGAGAAGAATATCCAGACAGAATCATGGAAACATTCTCAGTTGTGCCATCACCAAAAGTGTCTGACACAGTCGTTGAACCATACAACGCCACCCTTTCAGTCCATTAATTGGTCGAGAATGCTGATGAATGCATGGTTATTGATAACGAAGCCTTATATGATATTTGTTTCAGAACATTGAAATTGACAACCCCAACCTATGGTGATTTGAATCACTTGGTCTCAGCTGCTATGTCAGGAGTTACATGCTGTCTTAGATTCCCAGGTCAATTGAACTCTGACTTGAGAAAATTGGCAGTCAACTTGATTCCATTCCCAAGACTCCATTTCTTCATGATTGGTTTTGCCCCACTCACATCAAGAGGATCATAACAATACAGAGCTCTTACAGTCCCTGAATTGACCTAATAAATGTTTGATGCCAAGAATATGATGTGTGCTGCTGATCCAAGACACGGAAGATATTTAACAGCATCTGCTCTCTTCAGAGGAAGAATGTCAACCAAGGAAGTTGATGAATAAATGCTTAACGTTTAAAACAAGAACTCATCTTACTTTGTTGAATGGATTCCCAACAACATCAAATCATCCATCTGTGATATCCCACCAAAGGGTTTGAAGATGGCTGTCACCTTTGTCGGTAACTCAACTGCCATCTAAGAAATGTTCAAGAGAGTCGCTGAATAATTCACAGCCATGTTTAGAAGAAAGGCCTTCTTACATTGGTACACTGGTGAAGGTATATAATTTATTTTAATCAATTCTAGGTATGGACGAAATGGAATTCACTGAAGCCGAATCTAACATGAATGACTTAGTCTCTGAATATCAATAATATCAAGATGCCACTGCTGAAGAAGAAGGAGAATTTGAAGAAGAAGGAGAATAATGATAATCTAAGTGATATTTATCACAAAATATATAAAATCAACAACAATCATCATTTCTTTTCTTATCTCTCTCTAATTAATGTTATTGTTAAATATTTACACAACTTGCTGTAATTAAAAAATTAAGTAATTATTTTAGCTCAACACTAATTCAAATAAATAAATTATTATATATTAAAAGGACACCAAAATCTATATAAATATATACAAAATGTTGTATGCTTAAAAGAAAATAATAGATTAAACAAAATTTCTAAATAAATTTAAAGAATTCTTAAAAGTAAAACCTATTTGTCACACTTTGATTATTAAAAATAAAAATGATTCAATCATTCCATAATCAATACTCTTTCATTCAAATTTCAACCATTTTAGCCTATCTATCTACATTCTATTTAAGTGAACTTCAATCTTATTCTCATTTTTACTAAATCCATTTTCCTCTAATAATTAATTTAGATTGACAAATTTCTGAATTCATAATTCTCTTTTATCACAATTTTTTCTTCAAAATTTAGAGATAAAAGGATGTTTTATAAAAATGATAAATGTTTCATATAGGTTAATTTAATTGTTAATTGATGTTAAACTCACAAATTCTAGAAGCATCTGACTTTTTTTTACAATTTAACTCTTTTGCATTATGGATTGTTTAACTAACTTCAATATGAAAAATACTAAATTGTAAATTTGTATGACACTAAAGAACTATGATATAATGTAGGAAATTCTTAGAAAATAAACTCAAACAATTGTAATTACAAAGAAAGACCAATTCTTCACATATTTAATAAATTATACTTCTTATAATTTAAGATGTCATATATTAGTTTTAAGGTGATAACAGAGACGAGATATTCACAAATAGTACGTATTTGTGGTAATCACCCACTTCTTGGTTAATGGAATCCTTAGGATTCATATCCATTATACACATCAAGTGAAACTTATCCTGAATGGGGCCATGAAAGTAAAATTCAAATTGATCCAAGTTAATAATCGTTTTAAGCTTTAGGTTTTAGATTAGAATTCAAGTGTCTAATTCAAGATGGAGATAATTATATTTGGGAGAGTATTCCAAATCGAATCCACAAGTGTGATTTTAGGCGCAATTTCCTCTATATAACATTCAATAAGCCATCAATGAATATTAGAACATTTTAAAAATATGAAATCTCGAATGAATTTGTATAAGAAGAGCTAAGTATATATTTGTATAAAATACATTTTAGTGAAAGTTTAAAGACTTAATCGATCAAGAGATTATGATCCCTTTGATAATGCTTTAGATTCAGTATGATAATCTTTAAATATTAAGTCTGATAACGAAAGCAATCCAGAATTAGTAACAGAAGGAAGAGGACCTGCAAGTGTCTCAATTCGTTAATTAGAAGCTGATTGGAGAGAAATAATAAAAGTATAATAATAACTTAATCCATTTTAGAGTCATTTTGAATGTAAACAAAAATTAAAGTCAATATCTAAATTTAAAAAAAATTCTGAATAATATGGATCTTCTGATTTGATATTTGATTATAAAAGAAAGCGTTCTTCTTCTACTCAAATTTTCACAGATTCATATGTGATTTGTTTATCATTAAAGATACCTTTAAAAATAACCTTAATTGATGAATTTTTTAAAGTGACAAATAAAAAGGGTATGTTGATTATCATTATATTTAGATATTCTAAACAAATACAAATTTGAATTGACTTCAGATCCTTATTATATCAATATGTATAATCTTTTTAGCAACAGATTAAGTTTGAAGGCAATTTGGATAGGATGGATTGGAATTTAAGTTGCAGATGAAAATGAATATATTCTAATCTAATAATATGTGTATGAATAGTACAAATGCTTTGGAATTTAATTAGATGAGACTCTCTTAGGATGCTTTCCTTAATTAATAAGTCCAGTTTTTAATAATTTAACTCCACTATTAAGATTACATTCTGAAGATGATTATATGGAAATCAATAAAATCTTTGCAAAATATGTTTAAGAAGCACTATAATGTACACTATTTCAAAATTAATTTTGTCATCTGCATTCTATTTTTATTTTTGACTATCATCTATTTTTGATTCCAATTTATATAAAAGAAGGATTAATTAGAAAAAATGAAAATAGACCAAGAATATGTACTATAATGAGAAGATCATTTCCAAATCCAAAATAATTTCGAATTCTATCTTGTAGTGAAACTATATTATCATCTATATTAATGAGTGATCTGATCTCATTAATATAATTGAAAGACTTGTATTAATTTGTTCATTGTTTACCTTAAAAATATCAAAAATTAACACAAGTTTCTGGTATGAGTGCATTTACAATTGAAGTCTTAGGTAGAAAGATTATTTTAGATTATGGGAGTGTTGGTTTGAATATTAAATAATTATAAAACTTAATAACAATAGATGATTTAATATAAGAATAATAATTTACATTACTTGGAGTTGATAGTTTATCACTTTTAAGTGGTCTACAATAGAAATTTAAAATTGTTGAGTAGATGCATCTATTAAAGTAATAAAAGATTTAATTAATTCAAATATTATACACTAATAATGATGAAGATTATTAGAGTAATTGTTAGATAATAAGATATTTAGAAGAAATTAAGACTCTAGCAAAATAAATTAATCAAAATCATCAACAGGAATTAATATAAATCAGACTTGATCTTTCTTAAAGTGAATTAGTTAATCTCTATGGAAAGGCTGATGCTTTTATAAAGACATCATTGAGAGATAGCATTTGTTCAAACTATCTAGAATATATCTATGTTAGATAGTTTAGAAAGAAGGCAGCAAAATTAGTTTTAAGTTAATGGTGTTCATTAAAAGTTGATCATAAAAAAATCAATCCAAACAATTCTAATGAATCAGCTCAAACAATCTTAAATTACTTGAATGATCAGAAGCCAACATTTATTAATGTTCCAAGCAGTGATGATTGGTTGCTTAGATTAAATGATCATTTGAGTTATTGTGAAGATTTTTGGTTTGATAAATAATTGTATGATTCAGCCAAAGAATTAACTATAGGATTAAAGGATAAAAATTTTTGCTCAATTGAAACAGCTAATATTTTTTCTAAATTTGCTAATAAAAGCTATTTGGATAATTAGAGAATTATAATTCTTGCTTACACTCAAAGATTTTTATAGAAAATCTAAAAATTAGATTAATTAGTTCAAGCATTTGAAAGATTAGCATTAGATGAAAATAATACTCTAATTATTGTTTCTGATTAAGAATGTGAAATTATGGAATTGAATTTTGGTTCCATTAATAATTTGTATATGATTGCATAGGATGGACTCTTTATAAAATAAAATAATTAAACAACTTTTTAATAAATTGTAGATTGTGATGATTAGGTGTAGGCAAAATTAAAATAATTATCACTTTTGGAACATTTGAATTTAACAGAAAAAAATTAAATTTACACTTTATCTCTTAAAGAGTAAATTAAAGATACAAATGCTGCTGCAAATGTTTTCCTTTCTAATTTAATTAAAGAACTTAGATTAGAATTTGATGATTATTTGATATTTTAAGAGAATTATACAATTAAGATTAAACATCAATATTAACAGATAGAAGAATTATTAAAAATGATAATAATAAATGAAACAAATCTAAAAGGTTTGGTGTCCTTTGCTAATATAATTTCATTTGATAGAGGATGGTTAGAAAAGATTGTGCAAATATTTTAATATGCAAATATGCCTTTAAACAAAGTATTTTTTAATTTAAACATAGAAATTTCATTGTGTCTCAATTTCTGATTAAATTGAAAAGAATAGCAACTTAGTTATAGAATCTACTTAAGATATAATAAAATTGCTAAATAGATATGTAATGGAAAGTTAAGATCAAAAAATGAAAACTAATTTATTTAACTACAATCATCCTACTAATTGAACAAAATTATGTGGAAAGTATCCCTTAACCTAATTTTTATCTTCACCATACCACCATCCATTTGTTGTCTTTTTTAATAATTTTATTTAATCTCCCTTCTTAAAACTCAAATCAATATCCTATTAAACATATTAAATATTAATATACTTTTTACGCTTTATAATCATATTTAGCAATCACAAATTGGCAATTAACTTATTAGTTTTCTTTGTTCCTTTTGGTTGATTTGTCTTATTCCTTTTAAATTTGCTAATCTAAATATCTTAAACTATGAACAGATGAACATCTATCTTTGTTAATGGGAGCCTCTTTCATTAGAGAATCAAAGACTGTTGGTTCATTATCATTTTATTTGAATGATTAAAAATAATGAGGAGCCTAATTAATTTCCTGTTTAATTTTTTTTGCAGCATTCATCTACAAGGGCATTTAATTTCTTTATTTTTCCTTAGTAAAAGGTCTTTATTTATCAAGTGTATCTAGGTCTGTGAAATAAGGACTTCCTAATTGAGAATCAGAAAATGGTTCACTTGATTCAAGAAATGCATTAAACTATTCTTACAAAGTTGTAATTTTATTTTATTTTGTCACATCTGGTACTTATAAGTTAATATTATGATTATTATTATTATGGTTATTGTGGTTATTATGATTATTGTTATTGTTATTATTATTGTTATTATTATTATTATTATTATTTACTTGAATACTCTATTTAACAACATTATTATTTTTATTACGAAATGATAATTCGGTTGATTCATGCATTTTAAGTTATTCTAAAGTCTCAAAAAATCCATTAACATCAAATTCTTCTGGTAACAGGCAATTTCTTAATGCAGGTAGGTTCAAATTCTGAGTTTTGGAGATAAATTCTAAAATAAAAGATGTGGAATGTTTTGATAAAGCAATTAAAGTGTCATATGCGTTACTTAGGTTTGGTTAAAATGTTTATACTGAGTTGTAAAAAAATGTTAAGAATTCAATACTTAAGAAGCAGTTTTCACAGATAAAGGTTTTTAAGCCATTATTAATAGTCATTTGATCTTACAATTGTTTTGTTAGTAATTCATTTTTTTTTTATTCCATCTATAAGTTTTACTGCATAGTTTTCATAGATTGAATTTTTTCATTGATTTTGATTAACTCATTTTAATAGGTTTGACGTTCATTATTTAGATTAGTATTGATTTCTTTATTTTGGCGTTCTATTGTAGTTATTTTCTTTTTAAGATCTCCTATTGTAGCTTAAAATTTTGAGGATTAATCTTTGAGTTCTTAATTCTCTAATTTAATTTTCTCATAGTATTCATCTTTATTTAGAATATTTTCAATAATCATATTTGCCATAGCATTACTGGAATTCAAAAATATATTATCCTGATCTGTGAGTTAATTAAAATTCAATTTTCTGTTACTCTTCTATTTCTATGGTGTTCTTTTAGGTGACATAGATTTAGTTTATTTTTAGTTTGCTTATGCATTCTCTAAAATCTATAGTAGCTCTTATTTCTTATTTTATTGACGCAGAGGTTCTTTTTTTGTTAATATTTATATTTATGTTTGGAGTTGCTGCAATGATTATTAATTTACAGGCAGTACACCATCAACACTTTAATTTAATTTTTGATGTTAAGAGAATGCTCCTGGCTTAATTTGTAATTTACTATTTGGCACTAATTTCTATAGTGAATACATTTTAAAATTAAATTAATCGTTATATGTATGTATTTTTAAAACAAAAATCACTCAATTGATTTAAAAACGATAGCGCATCTATTTGGTAAATAGATTTAGATGTGATTAGGTCTACCTTGCCATTCTTCCTTAATGATTGGGAAATTTTTATCATAAGCAGATACTCTTGAATGTCCTCCAAATCTGACATCATCTGTATCTAAAACGATTATATGATTTGATTCAAATTTAGTACCGACCTTAAAATGTTCATATGACTATAAGATAATATCAATTAAAATACATTTGTTGGATGGAAATTAAATACAAAGAGTAGAGATCCTCTTTCAAATATAATAACTTTAGTTTCATTGTGTTTTTCAGTTACCCATTAATCACCATTAGGTAACCAAGGATATTTATCTTCAAGATTAATCATTTCAGCATCAAATTATAAGAGTCTAGAGTATCTTAATTATTAATCATCAGCTAAATCCCATCTTCTTCTTGCATGATGATAACTCCATCCATTACCTTCCCTTGGAAAATCAATCCATTCAGGATGTCCAAACTCATTTCCCATAAAATTTAAGTATCCTTCTCCACCTAAAGCAAACGTTATCAATCTCAACATCTTATGTAAAGCCATACCTCTAAAAGTGACTAAAGTTTCTAGTTAATTTAAACTCATTTAACTATAGATTTCTTTATCAAATAACCACATTGAGAGTGTCTTGTCTCCCACTAACGCTTAGTCATGAGATTCAGCATAACAAATGCATTTTTCTAGATAACGTCTATTTGTAAGTGTATGAGTGATATCTCCCATATCCCAATCATCATCTGAAAATTCCTTAAGTAATTTAATCCATTTATCAGGTACAGCCATTGCCATTCTATAATCAAATCCTACTCCCCCTTCTTTAAGGTTACGACACAATGTTGGATAACCAGATACATCTTCAGCTACGGTAATTGCATTAGGATAAATTTCATGTATGAGATCATTTGCTAACATCAAGTAAACTAATGAATCGATATCAGCTAATTCATTAAAGTATTCATGATATCCTCCTGTAAAACCATAACCATTTCCATGATGAACATATAACATAGATGTAACACCATCAAATCTAAATCCATCAAATTAATATTCATTCATCCACCATGATAAATTTGATAATAGAAATCTTATCACTTCCCATTTTGAATAATCAAATAATTTAGAATCCCATAATTCATGTTTACCCTTACCACCGGCATGGAAATATTGATAATCAGTACCATCCCATTAATTAATACCATCTAAAACATTACTAGATGCATGACTATGAACTAAATCCATTAAAACAGTAATTCCATGAGAATGTGCTGTGTCAATCAACTCTTTTAAATCATCTGGACTACCAAACCTACTGCTAACAGCAAAGAAGTTTGTAACATGGTATCCAAAGCTTCCATAATATGCATGTTCTTGTATTGCCATTATTTAAATGACATTGTATCCCAATTTAACTACTCTTGGTAAAACTGTCTATGTAAATTCTTTGAATGAATGCACTCTAGGCTCAATACCAGCCATTCCTATATGTACTTCATATATTTTTAGACATCTAGGTTTTTGTGGTCTGTTGTGCTTAAATTCATATTTATTTTCTGGATTATAAAATACTCCGTCATATAACTTAAATATGCTATTATTCATTAAATACTTTATTCTCTTCATTCTGCCATGTAGTTCGAATCCAAGCTGAGATTCTATATTAGTATTGATTATTAGCATCCTTTATGTATGTCTTGACTCTTGAACCATGAGGAATCAAATAGGTTCCATCTTCATTTCTTGGTAAAAATATTTCCCAATTTCCAAAAGAATCTGATGTTAGAGAATATTGCATTTTATCCCAATTGTTAAAATCACCTGTCAAATAAACTTCTTTCGCTCCTGGAGCCCATTCCTTATATGTAATCCCAGTGTCAGAAACTTAAAACCCATATTTCTCATAACTAAATATTTATAGATCTAGATACCCCTTAGCGAATTCTTTTAGTGAAGATTCCACTTTTACTATCTATTCAAGTAATTCGAAGAATTTTGCATTTCTTACTTAGAAGTGCTATTTATGGGGTTCAAGATATGGATCATCCTTAAATACTTGTAATTCATCTATATTCTTTTGATAGCGTTGTGTAAATTCTTCATTTTCTAAAATAGATTACTATGCTATTTATAATAGTCTTACCTAATAAAACAGGGAGTTCTTCTTTTGTAATCTTCTTCCTGGGACATTTTTGTTAGAAAGAGCACTTCCTTAATCAATATATTGCATTATTAAATAACAATTATTGTTATGTTTTATATGAAATAGATTGTTTTCAATATTTAGATTAGTCAAATTTAAAAGTTTTCATGTTATTGTAACAAAGTGTTCGAACTCTTACAAGAAAAACAAAATAATTGAATATCTCATATATAAATAATTTAAATGGCTGGAGAGAAATTATAAAGTTCTGGCAAACGCAAGTGTCAACCTAAATGCCCTGAACATCAATTTAATCTTCAACCCAAAAGTACAAAATGTTGGCTCAAACATGCTACCAACATTGATTTTTGCCCTTTATATAATGATGCTGTATGAGATCTAAATTAATATATTTAGTTATCTTGTTATGAAAATATTGTTCCTGTTTTCAATTAAGATGAATAGCAGTGTTTACCAGGGTTTATATTAGAAGTGGATCGAGTATAATTTAAATGAATACATTAATTAGAATGACTATATTAAGAGCATGTAGAAATATAAAGAAGATCATTAAAAAAAAGTTTAGGAATATACAACAAAAAAAACTAAATTAGTATTACATTATTTTATTTATAGTAAATTCCTAAACCAGGCAGAAAACACAGATATTGTGGAGTTTGTCGGAAACCTTATGCAGATTATTTGGATGTAAATTTAGGAATCTAATAATTTAGCATATCAAATCTGCAGATCATATAAATTGTTTTAACAAACATGAATTTGTTCATGTGATATTAAAAATAGTAAATGAAGATTATAAAAGTAAGGATGAAAATAAATTTCAAAATGACATCTGTTTTGATGTAGCTACATCTACAATCCCAAAAAAAAGAGGACCTAAACCTAAAAATCCAGGGCCACCAGCAGAACCAAAAAAAAGAGGTAGAAAACCTGCTGAACCATCCTTAACTAAACGAATAAAAACTTAACCTGTTTAAGAATAATACAATCCTTTCAGACCTCAATAACCTCCGTACTTCCCATAACACATTATCTTCCCTTATCCAACTCCTTTGAATCAAATGTTCGCTCAATTGCCATATCCATAGCTTGTCAACATTCCTTTTCAAATACAGTTAGGATAAGACCTCAACATTGAAAGAAAGATTGAGGATATGAGTAAGATATTGTGTTACCCTAGTTATGGATGGATAAATTGAAGAAGGACCTCGATTTGATTGAAAATATAATCTATTAATAAACATTATTGAATTTTTAATGTTCAGGCTATTTTTATAGATAAAAATGATAATTTAAGAATTTCGTTTTGTCCAAAATTTTTGATTCTATTATTTTTGAGCGATGAGTAATGTTTGACGGACATTTTAGGATGAGTAATAATTAATTAATAAAAAAACATAATATGGCAGAAGAATAAAATTTGAAGGAAGATTCAAAAAAGAATGTAGGTTAAATGGTAACAAAAGTAATTCTACTAAGTTAAAATTATAAATTTCCCTACAATTAAATTAATTCAAAAAGTTAATAATGCTGAAGAAAGATGTACATTCCCCAGTTGAGAAAATAATTGAATTATAAGGGATCTTGCAGATCAATTTGAGGATCCAGATATTATAAAATAATTAAATTGGGGAATCACATATATATCAAATAACATTGTTTATGATCCCATAATTGAGGGGAAAAAGAGCCAAGCTTTGGTTGGCTCTACCAGCTACAATAAAAATAATAAATTTCTCAAGAATTGAAAAGCTCCATGTCTTCAGATATTTAATTTTCTGATGAATCTCTTTTGCCAGAACAATTAAAGTAAGATTTTGAAAGAAAAATTTCGAACCTAGATTAAGATTACTTTTCACTCTTTTAAAAATATGTTAGTTCCATACTGACCTATTTAACGTGTTGTTACATTCAAAAAGAACAATTGTTCAGTTCTTTAAGAATTTCTCCAGATTCTTGTAAAAAATGTGAGGATAGGTTAGCATAAAGTTATCACAAAGAAAATTTGTATCATAACATTATGTATGCCTTTGATATCACACATACTGTAGTTTTTTATTAAAATTTGTATTTTTAAGGAAATAGGGAAACCATCAAAACTTGATTACACTATTCTCTTATTATCTATTTCAGCACATGATGTTGATCATCTAGGTTTGAATAAATATTTTCATATTAAATACTCAAGATGAATTGGATATGACATATAATGATTATTTATTTTTATCTTCTTATAATAAATTAGAGGTTAATCAAAATATGCAGATATGATTATTTAACTTATTATTTACAAAAAAATAATAATAATTTATATTCTATACTTTTTAATTTCTTCAAATATAGATTTTATCATATATTTAATGAAATTAGGATTAAAATTAAAATTAAGTTTTTATCATGATTTGTTCTATAATCTTATTCTCTTAGAAAGTATTGATAATAAATACATTTTGCAGCATTTTAATTTTAATATATTATTTTATTATTATGGATAAATTATTATAAAGAGAAATTAGGAATCATTTCTAAAATGAAAATTATAATGCTGATGTAATTGATATGATTGAGAAGGATGAAGAATTAATCAAGAAATGTTATGATAAGATGGATGATGTAATGGTTGTATATATATTTAGTGGTAATCATAAACAGAAGAGGATTTTTTAAAAAAGAAACTGCAAATGCTTGGCTTATGTGAAAAGAAAGGTTTGGATGGATAGGTGATGCTTTATCCTACGATAAAGAAATAAAGAGTATTAAATAGAGATGAATTTAAAGGGATGGTTGATAGATTATATAAAGTGAAGAAGATGTCAGATAATGATTTTGTTCATCTTAATTAAGCAGCCAGAAAATAAATATAACAAGTAAAAGCAAAATAACAAATGCTCTAAAAATAAAAGAACAAAAGCACTAAATAAGAGTCTTTCTTCGATATGATATCAGATTCATCGGAGGACCAAGTCGAATGAAAAATTAATTCTAATTCAATAGATTTTTATTCTCATTTATTAAAACATATCAAAAATAAATTTTAATCACAAAGCTATAAATATTTCATTGATGTAAAAAATTAAAGAATAACTTATAAATTCTGATATATTGTATTAATATAAGTGAAGCTATTGAACATAATCATTATATTATTAATATAAACTAATGGACAAAGAAACAAGTAGAATGACATTTGAAAAGAAATTCCAATATATCACAAAGAAAAGAGTGATAGCATATTAAAAATTAACCAATGTTAAAAATTTTGTCATACTTGAAAAAGAAACTGAATTTCTAGAGGGCATAGATTAAAAACCATAAATGGAAAAAGATAGCTAAAAAGAATTCAACTAAAAATTTTCAAAATAATACAATTAAATACACACTCTATACAAAAAATGTATCTAAAATAAAAATAATAAGCAAAAAAATAAAGAAAGAAAATAAAAAATCAATTTCAATATTAATAAAGATCTTAAAGAATGAATTCGTTCAAAAATGATTTTCTTTGTTATATTTAGAGATAAAAATTTAATTTATAATTAATAATATTATAATATATTTTAATAGTAAATATTATATTAGAGAATATTTTTAAAGATAAAACTAATATACAAAATTATTATTAATTCTGGAATTTATTTTTAGTTAAAGAATTTATCAACATCTTAAAATTCGCAAGTTAATCCTTAATGGCCAATATGAAAATTTGACCAAAGAACACTAAAATATAAATTATATTACAAAGAATACTGCAATATTAAAAGAGATTGATTCCTCTTTAATAATGAAAAAAATAATAATGAATTAATAATAGTAGAAAGATAAATTAGATTTAGATGATCACTTTTAAAGAAGGGTGTTATATATCTACGAGAAAAATAAAATAATAAAAGTATCTCTGTAAAATTTATCTTTATCGAAAAAATATATTTTTTAATCTTTTAAAGTTCAAAATACTTAAGGTAAAGCACTTTTGCATAATGGGCAAGAGAGATTGATTTACATCCACTAACTTAGGCAGGAAGGGTGAAATTAATGATTCTAATTAAATTATATAAATAAATTACACAAGGAGTGTTCATTAATAAATTATTTCGAGATGCTTAATTAATAGTTTGTAGTATAAAGGACTCTCCTTTATTTTGTGTATATTCAGGAATTTATGATAAATTTAATAAACATATTGCACAATCTAATTGTGAATGTTCATCTGTTTATTTAATGAAATAGTTGTATTTATTTCTTTTCAATATGAACCAACCAAATTTATTTTAGCAATAATAAATTAAAAGCTGAATTACAAGGATGAGAATTATAACTAATACTACATGAAGTTTTTGTAATAATTGTAAAATATTGTCTGAAAATCCTCTTGCATATAATGGTAATAAGACCCTTGGAAAAATTGCTCCAATATAGTATTTATTAAGTCTCTATCTTTCTCCAGTGTAAAAGGTAATAACAATTTAAGGAATTAAAAAAGTATTCAATAATGTTAATTCGATTGAATGTCTAATTCTTAAGAATAAAAAAGTGACAGATAAAATTTCAATAATTTATAACAATAAATATCTCTTCTTTGATCTTTCGTTATTCTAAATTGATATTATTATTATAAATACAGTGAGTTTCGCTTTTAATTTGAGATCTGAAAATATAGCAACCAGCTAACAAAATAAACAAGGGATGAAATAATAAAATCTTTGAATATCAAAAAGCAATGAGCTAAAAATACAAATGAATATATCTTGAGTCAAAATTATTGACATAGTCATTGATGCTCCCTAATTTGCTGCAGGATCTGATTTTAAGTATAAATGACAGCTCACTATTTAGATGATTGATATAAATATTAAAAGTATTGAGTATGTAAAGACTTGCATTTCATAAGTTGAATTGCTGAATATGAAGAGACGTATTCTCTCTTCAGTTACAATACATTATTCAGCAAATTAACTATGTAGAATGATTGTATTAGTTAAAACTTCTAATTGAAGTGTAGCTTTACAAATTGTAAGAGGATGTTTCTAATTATTTTATAATTCAATTATAACATCTATGTTCTGCCAAGTCATAAATCTATATAAATTCAACTTGGATACTTTTAGCTTGAATCAAAATGATATGAACTGTTTAGAAGTGAATAACTCAGTCTAAAATAATGCTTTTCATGTAACAAATTGTGTTTTTAAGGATAAACTTACATTATCATATTTTGATTATCATAGATTACATTGATGTAAACTAAATAATCTGAGCTTGCTGTCCATTAACCAAGCAGTAATTGATCTTGATTCTGTATCAAATATTTATAAGCTGAATCTAAATCACTCTAAAAACAACTTACTTGAAAAATTACCTCGCTCATTACGTAACCAATAATGCAAGCAAATAAAATGATATTCATTAAACTTATTATTATTAATATTTATCTTAGATATCCATTTACACCTATCATACAATAAGTTAGATAAAAAATAAATAGTTACATACCATCAAATATTTAATATCATATTTTAAAAAGAAAATTTTATTACTCTTAACTTCATGTTTTATAATAATAGAAATAGTTTACATTGCTGAAGCTATATTTAAAAATATTGAATTATTATCAAATGATCTTCATTCAATATATAAGAAGTTAATATATTATATTTTTACAATTAAGAATAGAAAAACTAATTAAAAATAAATATTAGTAATATTTAAATTAATAATATATTATCGAATTCCTCAAATTGGATTTATATCCCAAGGTTTTAGTTAAAAAAACTTTTTGTATTTTAATTGAGATGCAAAACAAATTACACAATGTAGTGTGAGTCTTCTAAAGAATTATTTTAATTTTGTTTCTCTTAAAATAAATAAAATATAAAACATAAAGTTCTTTTATAGAATTCAATATAATTATAGTTTTATCAAAAAATAATATAGTAAATTGAATATTAAAGCAATAAATATATTTAAGATAGTTATTCATAATTTTAGAGTAGGTTATAAGAAAGTCCTAAAATAAATAAGTCATAAATTTAACAGAATTATCAAATTAATTAAAATTATAAATGTATTTAATATTTTTTCAATCAATTTTTACTACCATTTATGAAATTTTAGATAAAACTTATTAGACCTTGATTCTGACATCATCTTATTAATGTCCTATTAATTATACAAGGAATGGCATCAAATAAAATAAATGGCCTATATTTGATTATAATAATGATGTTTCTCCATATGAAATTTCTTATCCATCTAATGATATGAAGTTTATAAAAGAATTATTTGGTATTTTAGTTTGTATCAGAGAGTTTAACAAATCAATTAATTTCTTATCATTATTTAATTATTCAGAATTTTAAGACTATAAAATCTTTTGGCTTGCATCAAGTAAATACTAAAGAACCTTTGAGTTCTCGGATAATATACATAGTTTATGAATAGCAATATTCGAATATTAAGATAACTCATACAATTTTTGAATGAATTCCATAAATTCAGATGAATCAGATAATTGAGGATTACTAACATAAATTTGTGAAATTTCATCTATATATGAATTTTAGAGCAATTGATTTTCAGAATTTAAGATTTTATTCTATTATTAGAAATTTTCACAGACAGATTTATCAGGCAGTACAAGTTATAATGTTTTTAATATCTTAAGTTAACCCTCAGCATTACTAGTTAGATAGGTTTTAGCTCTTGATAGATAATTTTCAGCCATTAACATATAGATAGACTTTTCTTCATTTAAGGTTTCAGTAAAATATAAAAATTAATCATTGTTTCTCATAGTTAAAATAATTGTTTCATATAGTTCTTAAAATTAAAAGAAAAAATCAATATTGTGATCTAAAACTGTATTGAGTTATTAGAGATGTCTCTTTATCAAAATGTGCTTAAATTTATTATTAGGGGGTTCTTTAATTAATTCATGTATATTTGCTATAATTCTTTAAATCAATTAAGGAGATTATTTAGATAAATTTTACTAAAGAGTCATCATCATTTATTTAGGAGCAAGATTATCTTCAAAAAAGATTTTGTTTTAAATTAGATCAACCTTAGAATGAACTATAATTGGATATTCTAATATTTTATAATAAATATCCACAACTTATTCAATAAGTATGTTTGAAGCTAATTTTGTAATATCATTTAAGAATTCCAATAATTCTGGAGAAATATGTAAAATGAGAGTCTTAATATATTTAATGTCTTAGTATTGTTAACCAAAAAGAATTGAAATTTGATCAATTACATTAGAAAAGTTTTTAAGACAAACAATAGGTTTGTACAAAAATAATTCTCGCATTTATTTAGCTGCTTCCAAACTTAAGAATGGTTTATTCTGTTAAAATATAACAACTAAATCTGGTGTGGTTTCTTTGATCAATAATTCAATATCTTAATCTCTAAAATAAATAGATGATTTACTTATCTTAAGAGGATTCATCAATAATGAGAAAATATTTTTTTATCAACTTAATAAAAGCTTAGATACCACTCTTTACAGTCTCTTCCCATTAAGTTACATCTAAATCTTTATTTTAATTCTTTTCTTAGAATGTGTTATTAATGTTGTGCATCAATTTCATAAAGATATTTTCTAATATCTTTTTCCATTATGAATATAGATTTTAACAATTTAAATGAATTAAAAGATTGCTAAATATATGAATGGATGAATGTCTGATTTCAGGAATAGGATCTAAGGCAATAATGGATAGTTTTTAAAATATCTCAGGTAAATATAATTCAAGTTCTTCATTGGTTAATATATTATTCTATTCAGTATTTTGGGAATTATTTTTAGTTATGAAATCTCCTAGATGCCAAAGCATATTACAAATCTGGAAATTTATGTTTTATTCGTCTATTTAAATATAAACTGTAATTACTTGAATTGGATTTGTATTTATCAATAATTTCAAATAATTTTTTAATTTATTCACCATTTAAATTTGATAAAAATTGATTTATGATATATTCTGTACATGCTAATCCTTGCTTAACAAAAATAGATGTTTATTCTGAACCAATTTCTAATAATATAATTAATATAGAATCCCATCCTTTTTGTTAAATCTCATGTCCATTATTTTAAAGCATTTTTAATACATTATTTAAGATTATTTCTTTTAAATCATTTTAACTTAATGCACACATATCAATCCAAGGTTAAAAGAGAGTTTATTAGTAAATAGATTCAATCTTGTACCATTTTTCTTTTATAAATTCTGAATGATGCTATTAATTTTTCTTATAAAATTATGTCCAATGTTCAAAACCATAAAATATAATCTAAGACAATGTATCTGCTGCATTTAAAACTAAATTAGCGTTACGTGATGAAATAACTGAGATAAAATGAGCAATAATAAGTTCCCAAAATATATCTAATCTAAATACATTAAATTTGATTAATTCAACTAATTTTGAAAGAGAAAAATATTTCTTTTAATCTCCAAATTATGAATTAGATCTTTTTAACTCTAAGGTAGTTTACTACTCTAAACATTCAATAGTTATTTAATTAATAGCATCCATCACAGTTATTAAATGTTCATTTCCATATGTAGGACTTTATGAAAATAATTAATCTAAACTTTAAAATAAGATAGTTATATCTAATGTCTTAATTTATTCTTCTTAACTTGAATTCTTAGCTAGACGATTTCTAAGATAATGATTTTCACATTCTTCAAATGTCTTGAAAATACAAATCCAACTACTACATTCTAATAAATCTAAAATAAGTAATAAACCAATATAATACTTCCAAGACAATTAGCAATATTGAGTACCATTTTATTAATTTAAATGTGCTTTTTTGTAAATTCTTATCCAATTTAAGGTTTACAAAATTCACAAATAGTTTTTATAAAAGCATTCTAAGCAGCCTTCATCTAAATTGAGCCAACAATATTAATATATTATTAAAATGCAGATAACAAATTTTATAAAGTTTACTCATCTAGATCCTTTGTTAATAAATATTTAATTCCTCTTAAATTCAATTTCCATGTAAATTCAATAATTTAATAAAACCTATCTGTTGATTGTAATTTAATTAAATTTCCTAATTATATTTTTTATTAATCAGCATAAACACACAGAGAATTTACAAAACGTGATTAAAATTCACTTAACATTCTGCATACTAAACCATTATCACTAGGATATACTTCAGAATTTTATTATAAATTAATAGTAGGACTTGTCATATCCATCCATCTTTTCTATTCCAATTCATTAGGATCAGAGATTTCTTTAGCCAATCCAGATAACAATGTAATAATATCTAAGATATAATTCTATCAATATAATTATTATATAATATACTTTCTCATTTAAAGGTATTAAAAGCAATTAATCCAAAAATATTTAACTTTATACAAAATAGACTAATGTCTACAATCCCAAATTTTTATGTATCGAATGCTCATTTGATTTTATTTATTAAATTAAAATATTCCAAACATCTCCTGATTATGGTCCGTCCACTAAAAATGTTAAGCACTTAAATGCTACTACAATAATTGAGCTCTTGATCATATTGATTGGTATTGCTAGAATCTTTCTTAAAACTTAAATAAGTTAATTTGATAGTAATTCTTGTATGGTTGCGAATTAAGTAAAGAATTTTCCCATATTTGATAAAAAACTGTTAATACTTGATAATCCAAACTCCCTATCAAGAGGAACTGAGGGAGGAAACCAATGAGGACGAGCATAATCACATATCTTTATTAAATCAGACAATATTGAATGTAGATTTTGTACTTCTTTTTAATGATCTATTGGAATATTGGAACTAGCTAATTATAAATTTTAATCTTGCTAATTGTCTAAATCAATAATGATATTCATATCATCAAATCCTTGACCAGCAATTATTAATTGTGTAGATCCAGATAGTAATTCAATTAATTTGTCTAATGATGTTTCTGCTGATGCTTATATTATAGGCATTTTAGAATTTTTCATAAAGAGTACAAATGTAAGACACTAAATGAATAGAATGATTATTCTACTTTTTCAACAAAACCATAATTACGAAAATTAATGAAGTCTTAATGTATAAAAGCCATAAAACTTTGTATTAGTTTATAATGTAATTCTTCCTTTTGTATTTCTTTAATTTTCAGAAAGTAATCCAGAACATCTTCACTTGTTTAAATCTAAAAATAAATGATTTATTTGTTTTACATCATTTATTACTTTTAAGTTGATCAATTTAAGTAAAAAACAAATTAAGGTTGTATGAAATTTTGCTGATTTCAATTCTTTTGAAGCAGGTATTAAAATCTTTTATATTTCCTATCTTGGAATATCTTGCACACCATTCCTTTTATTTTCTTCCAAAACCTTCTGAAAGTTGTTAAGTGAATCTTTCATTGGAGTGTATTTCTTTTTGGATGACATAGCTTATTTTATTATCGAAATTTCACGTAATGCTAATTGAACTCTCGATTCTTACATTTTATATAAGTATTTTTATTAAAATTTTATATTATTACATTATACTAAAATTATGATTATCACGATTCAAAATAATATTAAAAATATTAAATATAGTATAAATTATTCATAAATTAATCTCATTTTTCTGATTTCTTTTTTTATTTACTTCCCAAAATTGTTCAATATTATGTCTGAATAGCTATTGTACACTTGTCTTTGATTCTTTGACAACATTAAATTTCCATAAACATTATCCAAAAAATTCTTTAGAAAAGATCTTCCCTTTTGGAGAATTGAGAATTTTATTTAATTCAAACTTCCCTATTTTATCCCCTTTTAATGATAAGAACCAGTTAATATCTTGATCCTCTATCATTGCACAATTATTTTTCTTTTCGCAAAAATTCTTTATGAATAGTTATAATTATCTTCCATAACATTTGTGTAAATTTTTACTTTCTCCAGGAACAGCCGTCTATATTTTTTACTTTTAATAAAATAAATAGTATACTTTTTATATCAATTTTTTTTTCATTTAATCACTATTACCTTTTTCTTAGGTATCTTATTTGAATTGGTATGAATAGTTTTATGATGATTAACTACTCTTCATAATTGGTTGCTCCAAATTTGGTTTTTTTTCATTTGTAGAATAATCTTCACTTTGTATATTAGATGATATTTATTCTCTTTATGGGTAATAACTCAAATAATCCTCATTTTAAGATATATTCTCTTTTGGGGGTTCTTATAAATCTTATTTGTATGAATAAATACATTCTGAAAACGTAAACCACCAAGGAAAATAATTTGTATCTTCAAATTATAGTAATTCGATATTATAATAATCTATTTCCAAGTCTTATTGGTTATTGTCGAATTGATATCCTGACATTTGATTGTATTTATTAATAATTATATTTCTATTTCTTCAAAGTTTCCTTTTTAAATGAGGGTGTTCAAACATTGATTTCGTTTTAGTCAAGAAAATAGTTAAATAACTTATTTTAAACAATTATTATACATATAAAGCAGGGATAGATGACAAAAAATGTTTAACAAAAAATATTCTATTTCTTATGTAATTTTATAATTTAATTAAATGAATATATATATAGTCATTAAAAATTTAGATATAATAGAATTAACTTTATTTAGTAATTATTAATTATTTCCATATAATTACAAATTTAATTAGGATATTAAATATTATTATGAATGTAAACTAATAAGAATAAAATCATTTAAAATAGGATTTTTTCGAAGTTTGAGGACTCATGAAACTCTTTCCTATTGTCAATAGATTATACTAATATTTTATATTTATAGAGTATACCATTTATAAAATGAAGGAAAGGATATATAATCTATACATGAAACAAGCATGTACTATCATAAATTTAGTATATCTAATAAGTGTAAACTTTTCTCTGGCAAAATAATTCTCAATCAAAATATCTGTTGAAAATATGAGCCAAAATATTAATAGCTACTTTTTGGAATCCTTTTATCTTTGAACTTCATAATTTGTTTATAAAATTGCATATACAATTAACAAAATATGGCTGATATATGAAGTTACCATAGAATAGGCAGCCAAGAATAAAAAGAATACAATTGTCAAAAACAGCGCACTCTTAATTTTTAATCTCTTTTAAAATAACTTAAAAATTAATGATTAATTTATGAAGCCAACACCAATATCATCATAGAAGGTGTCGAATGTATATTTTTATTATACATTAATCTTTTTAAGGTTTTCTGAGATTCTATTATGTCTTGTAAATGGTTATTCAAACACTATATATATTATTAATATATTATTATATTAAACAGAGTTCTAAAATCTTTCATTAGACTTAAGTTGTTGATTGAACTTATATAGTTTTTATTAAAGATTTCATTTGATAATAAAGCCTTTTTGGGATTGACGAGATAAAAAAGATGAATAATTAATATATCAAATAAAATTATTGAAAACACAATAAAATAAATAGAGAAGAGAAATGATATTTTGAAAATTAGAATAATTAATATTAATATGTATATTTTAACGTTGCTTGAAATCATTATAGTTACTATTTATTGTGCTAAATTAATCAACAACATTTGTTGCAAAGATGTTAACTTTATTGTAAAAGTAACATGTTTAATTTCATGGTTGACAAATTTCATTTTACTAATTTTGTTACCATTAGATATTTATATAACATTTAGAGATCAAGAAATATATAGTAATTAGAATAATTTAGAAGTACATTCAAGAGAATATGAAGCAATAGGAAATGTAATATTTCATATAAATAAAGATATATCAAATATTGTATTGGACAAATTTCATATTATGTTGGACAATCATTCCAATAATGTAAGAATATGAAGAAGCAATAGATCTTAATCGAGCTTAAAAGTTTGTAAGATCCTTGATTAACAACGGCAAATTTTTTTTAGTAATTGGAATTGCTGGTATTGCTTTTGTAGTCATACTTGTAATGACAGGATAAGCATCAGATTATGGTCTGGCTAAGTTGCTTAAAAGTATGGCTAACTCTTTTGGTGTAGCTCTGATTATAGTATTGTTGGGGTAATTACAATATATTATATAAATTAGATATTCTCTTATAGCAGTTCCAAGGGCTCATATGAGAACTTCTACTTTGGATGTTCAAATGAAATATTTTTATTTTAAAACAGCCAAAATAACAGAGGAAAAAGATGATTCTTAGCATAATTTGTAAGAAAAAGCTAAACGAGTTGTTGGTATAAGAAATTAAGAGAAATTTTAATAATAATCATCAAAAATATATTTATAGATTAGTATTAAGACAATTCCTAAATCTATGTTTAAAGAGTTAGTGGAAGAAGACGCTAAATCAAAGGTTCCAGGAATATCTTATTTATAAAGAATGTTTTATAAGGAATAACCTGAAGCGACTGATGAAGAAATGGTTGAAATATACAGAGATATTAGATAAAAGTCAAGAACATTTAGAAGATTGAGAGCAGCTTGGAAGGAGAATTGTAAGAAAGCATATGCATTAGAAAATGTGATAAATTCAATAGAAAACCCTGATAAAAAAATTCATTATGACTTAAAATTGAATAAAAGGGAGGGATCTTGTTCTTAAACTTTAGAAAAATTAGAATGGTATTGGCTATGTCATTACAAACCTTAATTCAAAATACTTTTTTCTTTGGCTTTAGGGATTTTATCATTGTTAGTAATTGTATCAGAAACAACATTATTTATGAACACTCCTTTTACTATATTTGGTATGCCTATATCATTATAATCTGGAGTGATTACTTTATAAATCTTTTGTTTTGTTCCTTTATTTTATATTGCATTTTGTGTTTATTATGGAATGTTTAGAATTAAGATAGCTGGATGTTATGGATTATATGATGATCATCAAACTGATGCTCCAAGTTTGTTATTTGCAACAATAAATTTCAGTAGAGTAGCAGCTCCTTTATGTTAGAATTTCCTTAATATGTTAAGAGTAAAATAAAGATTGAATTGTGAACCTGCATTCAAATTTGCAATGGGAGAAGTAATTTTTATATAAAATTATTATAGATGGAATTTGTACCAATTTTTGGAGTAAATGTTATTTAATTGATGCCTGCTATATTACTATTTTTGTGTTTCATTAATTACTTTGATTTGTATGATAGATTTATGAATCTTCTTGGATTAAAAGAATTTATGTTTACTGAGACATTCTCTGATCGTCTTATTTATAGAGGTAGAGATGCTTTGAAAGATAAGAAAGTTTATTTTATTTAAAAAAAGTAGAAAAAGTAAATGGATAAACAAAAAGAAGGTGATATTGAATTACTTAATGTTTAAAATGATTGTTATTGATTTATATTTTAATGTATTATATTAATGTATCAATAGACATTGCCTTCGAAGGTTTATTTAAACCATTCCATTGCTTCTTTTTTGGAGACTCTCTAAGCTGTTCCCAATCTTGCATTTCTTGATTTTCTTTAAGCAACTCTTAATCCTGGTCTTGACAATATCACATAGAAATCCATACCAAAAATACCTAAATAGCATATTTAATAATAAATACCTGTGTATGGATCATATTTTAATCCTAAATCAATATGTTCTTATATGCCAAATCCAAAGTTTCCTGAATCAGAGAAGTTTCTCTTTTTCAATTCCATTTCTTTAACTCTTAATCCTCTAAATAATATATCTTTAGCAGCATCTCCTCTTATTGTACAGAATACAGAAATCTTTTCATTTCTTCTAATACCAAAAGATCTCACTGTATATCTTGCCTTACCAAATACTGGCTTTTATCCTGTTAAATCCTCTAAAACCTTAGCAGCTTTAGTTAATTTATCTCCAGATTCACCAGCACAAATATGAACCATTAATTTTTCAATTCTAATCTTTCTCATTACATTCTCCTTAGTTTCTTAAGGTTTGACAACTTTAGCTGGAGCTGCAGGTTTTCCCTCTGTCTTTGGTTGTTATGTTTTTCCACCCTTTCCCTATTGTTAAGACATCTAATATTTAATTAAAAAATCTTTATATTTAAAATCACTTTTTAAAGGTTTATTTTTTCTTTTTCCTTAGCATACTTAATCAACTTTTTATATTAAATTATTGATATAACAATATACTATTAATGAGATTACAAAAAATGAATATGAATTATTAGTATAATTTCAATAGTAATGATAATTCAATTTATATTCCTGTCCCCTTAAGGAACATTAAATATTTTGACCATGTTTTGGTAGTTCTTTAAACATATGTCTAATTAAACAAATAAACACATATTCTTTTTTGGATTGAAAGTACAACACCATTTAATCTGTACTAATTGATTAAATAATTGGACAATCACTAATATAAATCAAGATTCCTTTTCCATACCTACTTAATCTATTTCTTAAATATTCTAAAGTAGTCTAATGAAATTGTGATTTGCTATTGTAGTAAAATTCGATAATTTCATTTTTAATGAATTCATCAACAGTTGATTAAATAATATTCATATATATTAAATATAAATATATATATACTAATTTAATTGATTATGAAAAGCTTAGAATTATTCATATGTAATTAAATATATTAAATAAATCCAATAATGGGCACTGTTTAAGCATTTGTGAATTATAATACCGAATTGAGTTTCACTTCTGATTTAAATGATTAAATTTAATCTTGCGGAATAATCTCTCATCCAGCATTTGGAAATATCCAGTTATGGAAAATAAAGAATAACACTACTCTCGAACTATTTTCTTTTGTAATATAATTCAATATCTTAAGAAAAGACATTTATACTTTTAAGATTCCATATTATTAACTATTCATTCAAAGAGAACCTAATTATAACATCCAAATCTATTATAATACTATGCTTGCACACAAAACTCCCCTTCATATTGTGGAAATGTAGAAACTCAACAACTATATTTTGAATATATTTCCCAAACATTATGTTAATATTTATGTGCAAGATCAGAACCTTTTAGAGAAATAGAAATTTGGAAGGTAATCTTTAAAATTCTAATAAATTAGTCATTCGAACAGTTAGTGAGTGTACTTAAATACTTATAAAACAATGGTTTATCTCATGGAAAAATTACTTCAGATCATATCTTCATAACTTAAAATTAAACTTTAAAAACACTGGATTAAATTACAATTTAATCAACATATTAATAGATTAAATAAGATGTATATGATCTAGCTTAAGTTATAGTTGAACTTATGACTAAAAAAAGTAATATCAATTAAATAATACTAGAATTCCATGTTAGCTTAAAAGAAACTGTGATATCATTATCTACTGAATATTCATAATAGCTTCTATAATTATTAGCTAGAATGCTTAATAATACTCTTGATAAAAGACCTGATTTCATAGAACTAAATTAAATACTATTAAATAGATAATACAGATCTACAAGTAAAGAATAAGAAATGATTTTATAACCTTCAACAATTAAATTCCAGGAGAATCCTCAGAATCAGACTATTAATTAAATTATAAATCAAAGAATCAATAAAGTATACAATAAGAATCTCCATTAAAGATAAATATCACCTTAAAAAATAATTCAATATTCACCCTAAGGAATCACACTTAAGTAGTTTTCACCATAGAGAGTGATTTAACCAATAAATAAAGAGGCAATCTACTCCTCAAATAAACAATCATTTTAATAATTAAGTGGTTAATATAGAACTACAAGTCCTGTAAAGGGAAATAAAACTAATTCATAAGCCTCTACTGTTAGTTATAATACTTCATTTATTGAATCTTATAGGACTTAATATCCCTTAACTACTCAAAGAGGAAGTAGACCTAATAAACTTTATATTCCTCAACACAAAAGTGATGTGAAAAGAAGATTATTTAAAGATGATTTGAATTAGACTTCTTCTAGTCAAGCTCCTATTGAAATGGTATTATGATAAATATTAGAGATAAAAATATAATTAATTAAATTTATTCATAATATTCATAATCTACTAGACTCACTATTTTTTTTGTATTCATAGTTTTTATATCTTATTACCAGTATATTCAAATACTTATATTGTTTGAATTTCATTCTTTTATGATAGCTGATAACGAAAAAATCATCTAAAACTGATGCAAAGCTTAAGAACATTAGAGAAAAACATTTATTTTTTTAAGTTGCCTTATACCAATTGGCACTATTACTTTAGTACAATAAAATTAGGCCCAACATAATGAGTGTGTAAAATAATCATTATATAAATAAATCTGAAAAAAATTCATAATAAATATGGTTAGTAATTTATATATAAAAGATTTAAAAATAACTTTTTTACAGATGCCTTATGATAGTTTAGAACTTTCATAATTTGACTTAAGAGTTAGGAAAAATTGTTTAAGAGATTAGAATAAATTAAAAAAAATGATTCATTTAAAATTCATCATTGAAGTTTAATCAATGAATCTTACTAAGATTAAGAAATAGATAAAATTAGTTAAACAAATAAAGTCAAAAAAAACTTGAGAATAACTAAATTTTATAAAGAATGATTTTCTCTATAATAAACAATTCTATCCATTAGAACAAAAAATCAATAATAAACTTCGAAATAGCAGAAATAATATATGATAAGAATGATAAATTAAATCTAACAATAAACCCAACAAAAAGGAATTTAGAGTTCTCAATTTTAAAATATAGTATAGATCTACTTGTTCCAAACATAAAATAGACTTATATATTATGTTTCAAGAATGATTCTACAATGATTTTTAAATATATTAGATGAAAGTATCACTATTACAATCTTCGTATTATTAATGTCTAAAAAAATAAAAATAGAACAATATAAATGAATATATAATTTTTTCATATTTACATATTGAACTCTTAATTTTTTAATAGTAGTGTTTAACATATTAATTTAAAAAGCATAATACTATATGCTATGAGCAGTATTTTTAAATATTTGTCATTTTATTTTTTAATAAATAACTCATATATATAATATTCTCTAATTTGAAAATTTTATAACAACTTATCTAATGAAGTTCACAAGTCTAATTATATAATAATAGATGTATAGAAACATAATTTCTATTATTTTTTTATGTGTATCTTATTTTATATAATGATAGACTCTTCATAATAATATATTGCACAATCCTTTTGTTAATAAGTCTTAAAGAAAACGTTTCTTTGACAAAATTCATGTAATATTTTCATTATAAGCTGAAATTTATATTCATGCAGGGATATATTTTGAAATCCATTCTAAAATAATGACTCTATATCTCAATTGATTAGAAATTTTATTTTAGCATCAAATTTTCAATCTAATTATTGATAGATGGTGATATATTATCAATTCAGTAAATAAAGAATTGCAATTTTCTAAAAATTTTTATGTGTTATTGTTTTAAAAACGAATATTTAATTTTAAGCTATTGCCTTTTTCTGTATTATTCTGATATTGATAAGGATATTCCCAAGTTATCTAGGACTCATCATGAAAATTCATAGATAAATTTCTTATAAGGAAAAGACTAAGAAAAGTTAATAATTGAATGGTTATTATTAATTTATTTTCAAAATATAATTAATAAGATATAAAAAGAACAATATCTTCAATTCTTAATGACTAATTAATAAGGACCCTTCTCTACCCCGGCATTTATCATAAAACTGTATGATATGCTAGATGAATAAGTATTTTTATACGATTATCTCATAAAGAGTACCCCATAATTTTAAACAATAATTAAATGGAGTGACGATGGTGAATACTTCATTGTTATGAATCCAAAAGAAATGGAAACTCAGATATTACAATAATATTTCAAACACAATCATTATTAATCCTTTCTACGACAATTAAACATGTATGAGTTCTAGAAGGCAAGGAATTCAGAGAATCATGAAATATTTACCCATCCAAATTTCAAAAAAGGAAGCAAGTATTTATTTCTTACAATAATAGAAAACTATTATCACAAATTAAAAGAAACCCAATCAAATAGAAAGTTTTACTAAAGAAAGAAAAGAAAAATGCCAAAGCAGAATCAACTGAGGTTGAATTTGAGTAATAAATGGAATAAGAATTAACATTCTTAAAGTAAAGGTAGCTTTAATTTGAAAATGATTTCAAAGCGATAAGTGAACAAAACTAAATCATAATGGAACAACATAATTCCATATGGTCCTAATTAAGTTTGTCTAGACAATCATTAGATACCAAAATTGATAGGCTTAGTTATTTGTTAAGTTTCTTTTTGAAATAACAAGATACTAACATTAAAGATAATAATGGATAAGATTTATATAAACCTAATGTCAAGACAGAACTCGAACTTCCCTAGTAGTCTCAAAGTTAATAAATGGAATCATTATCCCCCATACTAAGAATGATGTAATCATAACTAAATTATTCACTTAAAAAAAATTTATCAACATTTAGCCCAAATTAATGTAAAATAAAAAAATTATTGTTTTTAGTAAATTCTCCCTTGCCAATTAGAAGTTAATAAGAAAATTAAGACAGCTAATATTCGAATTTAAGTTCATATTACTAGAAGTCCTTTTAAGACTACATGTGAATAAACTAAAACATATAGAAATGATTGATTTTCGATATAAAGCAATATTAGCTTATTATATATATATTAATCATAAAAAAGATTTTTAGAAAACCCAAACTCAAATTTATAAACAAGAGTATAATGAAGGATCTAAATATAAATTTTTTTAAAGACATTTTAAACGTCTGACTAAGATAAATTTAAGTGATGAAAATCAATTATTTTTTGAACTGGAAAATAGAGTTACGCTTCTTAATTTATTTTTCATTTTGCTCACAGTTTCTAATTAAGTTTATGTTTTTTTATGTTTAATATCGAAATCTGTAACTTCTTATTCTTTCTTAACAACCTTTCCCTCACTTAAGGTATCTTCATCTGGTTCTTCCTGTTCTAATTATACTGTTTTTTAAGATTCACAAAAGACTATTGTACCATTATTATCCTCATAATTTTTTAGATGCTATTCCACTGGCCTCACATCCTTTTTTTTTGCCATATATTTTAAAAATGGAATTAAACGAAGAAGACAATCATCATCATCTGAATCTAAAAATGATGGAATTAATAATCCATTATCTTAGTACTTTATAAAAGCATTTGGATTATTCTAATTATTTATTTTTATTTACATCAATGAAGATTATATCTCCCATAGGTCTATCTATTAACTAAAGGTCTTTATAACAAATTCCATCAATAAATTAACAACTTCCTCTTGCATAATAATCAGTTATTAATTTTTTTTAATCTATAAAACTTAACACTTCTTAACAATAAGCTTCATAACCTGCTGTAAAAATAAAAATTTCATAATCTTTGCTAATTTCTTATAAAAATTAATTTAAATAAGGCCGAGCTTTCAAATATACTTTGTATAATTATCCTTTGTGAATGACTTCAAGCAATACCTCATGTTGAAAATTTTCATTTTCTTTGAATTCACAATGCACTAGTGTTTCATCTAAATCTAGAACTAATACTTTCTTTTAGGCAAATTATTTTGGTGTTTATGCTGAAATATAATCCTTCTAAAACTTGCTTTTAAAATGTTCAAAGCAATTTTTGAAAAGAGCAACAATACTCATTATTTTATAAATTTATGTGTAAATAATCAATAATAAATTACAATTAATTATTTAAGAAATATTTAAAAACATAAGTGATACTTCCTTATAAATCTCAAAATTTTTATTAATAAATAGAATAAATCTTAGAGTATTTAATATGTAAAAAATCAATTAAAAATAAAAATAGATTTTTATTTGATTTCATAATCGAATGCTAATATACAATGTTAATAATAATTTATATCATAATTTAAACTTTTAAATATGAAATAATTTTTTGTTTGATATATCAATTATATCTTTATTAGTATGGATTAAATAGTTTTAAATTTAATTCGATGGACAAGACAATGTCTTTGTTTTTATTGTCTTTTGTATAGATGATGATTCTTGATACAATTTATTTAACTTGATTTCTGTATATGAAGCAAAAGAATCTTCTCCATTAATCTATCTACGTGAAGTGAGAGGACCCTCTATTTTAAGATCATTTATTTTTCCTGTAAAAGATTTTGCCAATTTAATCTAAGTGTGACCTCTATTATATTTTTTTCGAAAGAGATTTTTCACTTAGTAATGTTACTTGATATTTTAAATCTAATACTTTAATGGCCATTTATTGTTATTAATTTTCTTAAAGAACTAATTGATGCTTTACTTTACTTTCTATATATCGTATTTATTAACTTTTATCCGTCAATCTAAGAAATCTATCCTTTTGAACTTAATCAAGTTCATGATTTTTTTAGAGGAAATCATATATTTCTTATTCTACTTGTTTTTCCACTTGCAGAGGATCTTTTTCAGTAAAGAATCTATTAAGTTTCTTATTTCTATTTGGAGATGTTTCAAACATTTTGGAATCTTCACCTTTTGTTGATTAAGTATGTTATTATTAGTTTTATTTTTATTAAGGTAGAGCATTTCTCCTTGTTTTAGCTAATGATTACTTTTTAATTTGTTCCTTGTCATAATTCTAAGTTTACTTTTTCTTTTCTCCTCGAAATAATTGCATAACCATTTCCATCTTTAATTTAGCTTTTTCTTATTCATTATCTTCATCCTTTTTCTTTTTATATCGTCTTAACATTTTTTTAAAAATATGAGCATATTGTTAAATTTTTGCAATATCATCAGCATTTCTTATTTCTTATCTTCTATCTATAATATGATCAATTAATTTCACTCTTTGTTAATAAGTATTTAGACCTTCAACAGCCTTTTTTACCTAAGTTCTTGAAAATACATCTGAAATTTTATTATAAGTTTTTGAAATCATATCACTCATTTGTTAATAAAATTACTAGTCATTATATATGAAAATAGAAAAATATTTAATATAAATATTTTATTTGTGTAACTTTTCTAAATTCCAAAAATCTAACTTAATGGAATATCTTAAGTTGTAATACAAGTTTTAAATAAAAATTACAAATATATATAATAATATATATTTATTTCAACATTTTAAAATGCTCATTATAATAATGAACTGTAGTTTTTTCTAAATAAATAAATTCTATCATGCTAGTAGTAAACATTTAAATCATATTAACCAATGAATGATAGAAATTATTATTGAATTTTTAATTCCTAAAGATGTGCAACATATTCATTCTTCTTTTTATCAATCTCATCAATTGTAAGTAATTATATAGTTGCATCACTGTAATCATTATCATTTTAACCTCCAAATATTAAAATTGAATTAACATTGATTTATAGACAAACACTATTTAATTTGAATATTTAATCTTGTCCACTTGTCAATTTTAATTAGTACCATTTATGTCTTTTTGTATCATACCTATAATTGTATATTTTCTAACTTACTTTTCTACGGTTTTATCAAAATGATCAAATCGATTCAACCCTCCAAATCTAATTAAATATCTTTATTGGAATATGACAAGATTAACTTTAGTTAAAGGAGTTTAAAAAGACTTAATCTTCTACCATTCTAATGTTTTTAAATTAAACCTTTCACAAGTATTAGTTACCTAATTATTTTGAATTTCACCACCAATCAAATAAATATAATGACCTACTTATGCAACTCTGAAATTTCTTCTTTTCTCTATCATATTAGGCAAAGCTTACAGAATGGATGTTTATTCATTGTATCTATAGAATGTATTATCTGCAGCCTAAGAAAATGGATTAAATAAAAATATAATTCCTTCTTTAGTTGCAAATGAAATCAATTCATTTGTAAATTAATGTTCTACATCACAAATAATCTTTTAAACATTTTCAGCATCAATTTACCATTAAAAGAAGTACTTAGTATTAGGTTTGAAATAATGTAGAAACTCTTTTTAAGGATCAATAAAATAATTGATATGATTAAATTCGATGTTAGGTTTCTAACAATTTAATGTATTAATTGTAATAGGTGTAATTCTTAAAAGTTATTATCCACTTTCAGCTATATAAGATCTATGTTTTGGAGGTTAAATGTCTAGTAAATGAGATTCATTTATTTTCCCTTTGAAACTTAATTCAACTGCTTGATCTAGTATTGTTTATTTATATTATTCTGAATTCAATTAATATTTATTATTATATTTCTGAATTGTTTACTATTAATCAGACTATTCTTCCATTAAAGAATGTTCAGCATTTGAAAATGAAAAATTCTCTGCCTCATTTGTTAAAGCATCATCAGCTATTTTAATAACGTTTTCTGCTTTATCAAAATGAAGAGTACTTTACAATTTAGCCTAACTTTTTTCTTCTCTTTTCTTTTCATATTCCTCTTTAAGTGGCAATTTATTATTTGAATTTAAATGATAATTAATGAGTTCTTTATAATGTCCTTTCAAAATCTTGTTTGCAATATCCAAAGGAACTAATAAGAATGTTTAGGCTGCGACTATTGCAGCATTATGGTTGGCTTGATCTACTTCATAATTGAATTAAATATTAGTAACATCATTTTGATTCAAAAATCTAAATAAATGTTACCATATTTGCAACAATTACATAGTTACTTTAAGTAAATTCAATGATAAATCATCATTCAATAGTTGTATTGGAGTTATGTTGATTTATTCCATTTCAATACTGTTCAAAACAAATTATGCAACTTTGTCAAGAGAATTTAAATCAGCTGGATTGAATACTTCTATCTAAATTGTTTTATATTAACTTCTAAATTTGTTTATTTTAAAATTAAATACATATTTTAACTTCCTCCCATACCTTTACTTGAGGTAAGTAAATCTTCTGAATCTATAAATTAATAGAAATCATGTAATCCTCTTCTAAGATCAATTTCATGTTAAGTCAATAAGGAATAAGGATCTTCTTTATCTATTTCTGATGTCAATATTAAAATCTTATCTTAATAATATTGAATGCTATTTTTCAAAGCACAAAAAATTTAATTATAAACCTATTGAACATAACTGAGTTTTCTTTTGACTGCTTACAAATCAATATAGTTTTGTATAATATTTTGATCCATCCCTTTTTTTATGAAATAGTATTGAAATAATCTATGCAGAAAATTTTAAAAGATATCATATATTCTGCTCTGATTGTCAATTAAATAAGTAAATAATCCACCTGATTGGGGAAGTAATGTAGATTTTTTAGTCTATAATTTAGGTTGAGATGGAGTATTGATAATTTCAGAAAGAATATGGGAATTCTAAGTTTGGCTGAATTGAGGATAGATCTCATTATTATTTACAAATTCTTATTGTTATTCAGCATTTTGTTCTTATGAAATTTATGAAAAAGATTCATTTAATAAATCTTAGGATATAAAGACTGCCTATTCTGGATTTTCTAAATCTCTAAAACTCATATTAACGGATAATAATTATTAGAATGTATTTTTCAATAATTTATGATTACAATCAATATATTTAATAGTAAGATTGCAATAAATAAGATCATCATTTAATTAACTTTAGTAATACTTGTTTAAGTGCACTGACATTCAAAGGTTTTGTGAGGACTTCTCTCATTCCAACCTCTATACATCTTTCAATATCTTCATTTGAATTAAAAGCAGTCAATCCAATTATTGGTATGTCAGGAATAATATTCTATCTAATCATATTCATTAACATCATTGTAGTTGTCCAGCCATCCATTATTGGCATCTGACAATCCATTAAAATAAAATAAAATAATTAACAAGATTCAGAACATTTCTCTGTTTTATGAATTACTTCTATTGCTTATTATCCATTGTAGGCCTAATATATAAATAAATTACATACAATTTACACACGAAAACCCATCTAATTAATTATTATTTGCAAAGCTTTTTGATTAAAGATATCATCATCAACACTCAAAACCTGAGCACACTTACACGAAAATCTCATATTTAAAAATTATTCTTCCATCTCTATTTCTTTTTCTTCTCTTTAAATTAATCTTGATATAAGAGTATTTGGTCTCTTACTCGAAGAAGCATCTAAATCAGATATACTAAATGAAGATTGCTTTCTTTTGTTAGATTATTTATCCTTTGTATCTACCATTGATACTAATAATGTTGTGTGTATACTTTGGTTATTTAATTTTAATAAATTATCTTCAGGATTGATTCTTTCTGAATCTTAATCATAAAGTAAATCTGTCTCTTATTAAATACTTTAATTAAATGCTCCAGTTGATTATTATGGTTTAAAATAATTAGCAATTGAATGCTGTTATCGAATAGGAATTTATTATAAAGTATTATCAAAAATAGAATTATCAGGTTTAGGATTGTTTATTATCAAAATTCCTTATATACCCATACATAAATCAGGTACAGTAAAGGCACACTTTAGACTTGTTCTTTAAAATGTGTTTCCTCTTAAAATCTATGTATTTGCTGATTAAGTTGTTCGAATTTTAAAGGTCACTTAACAACCTTCTGTCTGACCACGTGAAGTTATTCTTAATTGACTTTTGTTTTATGGGGCTAATTTAAATAAATTCATCTAACAAACTAATAATCCAAAACCTTACCATTCATCTTAACTAGAAAAGTCTCTACTCTAATTAAAAGTTTTTAAAAACTATTAAATTTGATATAATTTATGTTATTGTATTCCAACTCCTTAATCCTTTATACAAAATGTCATAGTTTTTTCATAATAAGATATTTCCAATATAATTAATCCCCTTACAGAATATTTAATTGAATTTGATATAAGATTTACTAAAATTTGCATAATTCTATCAAAGTCAGAGACAATTAAAGCTGGAACTGAATTTTTTACATTGATATGCAATCCTAAATTTTTCATTATGAAAATTGGTTTAAAAATGTCATTAATTTCTTAAATAATATTTTCGAAATTGAATTCTTGAATATTATACTTAATCACATGTGAATGATATTGAGTGAAATCTATAATATCTCTAATTAAGTAAGCCTATACTTTTAAAGCATTTACTGCAGGTTCAATACAATTAGTTTTATGAATATCTTATATTTTTGGGTCATTTAGTAGAGCATCTAGAAATAATTTTGCACTATTCAATGGGGTTCGCAATTCATGAGAGAAAGAATCAATGATGCGAACCTAGAATTTTTCTTTTGTTTCTAATTTCTATAAATAACTTTGTAATGAAATATCATCCATTATAATTAGATATTCTTAATCATTCTAACCACAAAATATTTTGCATTAGATTTTATGAATGTTATCGTCTTCAAATAATTAAAATTATTTATTCTTTGATGTTTAACCTAATAATTCCAAATAATTTTCCTTTGATTAAAACTAATCCAAATTTCCATTTTATAATTCTACAAGAATGTCTTTCAATGTATTTGGCATATTTTTCATACTTGGAATTTTAATACAACTATAAAATTAAGGTATATTATTGTTATGTAATTGATTTTGTTGTTTTGGCAATCTGATACTAGATTCCCTTATTTACTTTCTCTTTCTTTTTATCTAGAGTTTAAATTATAGTTCGTTCATTAAATATGATTAAACATCTTTGATTCCTTAAAACATTTACAAAAGAGATTGATTTTAAAACATGACTTACAAATTATCTTTTTTAACAATCATTATTCCTACTGGAATATTTTGTAATCTTATCAACCATTAGTTGCTAATTGTATCTTAAACCAAATTCATTATTTCTGAATTTCTTTAAGTCGGCTTAGTTAAATGGGAAGGTAGTTCAAATTCTTAATTTTGTTGTTATAAACTTGATTTAGTTTTAGGAATCATAATTAAAGTACAGTAGAATGCCAAAATGTATAAAATCAGGCTTTCATTATGATATATTAATAAAGAAAACAAAACTGAATTATAGAGAATATGATATAAAACACATCTAATTCTTGATTACTTTTTTATAATTTGTGCTTCTTAAAATTTAAGCAGCCAATAACCGGACACATTCAATTCACGGTTAAGAAAACAGCAATATGTAATTTGAATGCTAAGTATTAAAAGTATTAATTGTTGTAAATGACTCTTATTTATTAACTTTTTCTTCAATATCAAAATCCCAGTAAACATTATCATTCCATTAAACATCAACAATATTAAAGATCCTAATTAAGTGATATCTTATAAATAAAGTAATAATCCTAAAACAATATTGAGTGTGTTTATTGAATGAAACTTTATAAAAATCCAATTTAATTACATTAAATAATTTAATATAAGAATAATAATTATAAATAACCATATTAAATTAAAAATGGAGACAATGATAAAGTGAACTCAAATTATTTAATTCATTAATTTTTTTGGATTAATTTGAATTCTTTTCTGTTTACAACTACTTATTTCTTTATTTATACTATTATTTTAACAGACTATTGAAATCTCAAATCATATTTATATGTATTTTTAATAATATTGATGTTTTTCTTTGAAAAAAATAATGAAAACTTAATGTCAAAATTTATTTTTAAAATAAATTTTTATATTTTATTTTTATCTCAAACATTTCATAAACACTAGTATAATATTTGTATAATGAAATTGATGATAAAATAGAAATAATTTATTCAGTTTTTAAGCTCTCATCTATTATTAAAATCAAATGTAGAATTTTATAATACAAAGGTAAAATGAAATGAAATGAAGACAGAATGTAAACTCTATATTTTAATGATACTTAATTTCAAAATATTAAATAGGTATTAAATATGAAGGGCCAGTTAAAATAATATTGGTATCTACATTTTAATATATAATTTACAATAATAATACCAATTTCATTAATTGCTTTTGAATTATTATAACAATATGTAAAAAATTTATATGAATATAAAATATTAAAAATTATTATCTCAAACATTAAACTCGAATTGCATTTAGAATGCGATATATATGTCGATATTCATAATTAGTAAACGATTCAAAAGTTTTTGGGATAACTTTTAGGAAAACCCAATATTTATAAATATATAATTACATTGAACGAGAGCATAATAAGTGTTTATAAATATTTAAAATATAAAAAATGAATTCATTTATATATGTAAATTTTATTTTACAAAGATTTGAAGTCATATTTTTTCTAACAATATTTTATTAATGTTGTATTTGTATCTTAAAATCGATTTTACTTTAAATAGTCGTCTAAATAATAATAAAAAAATGATAAAAAAGAAGATTACGTTTCTTAATAAAAAATATTAGCTAAGCTAATCTGAGGATGAGAAAACACCAGACACAGCCTTGACTCCACTTTCAATAAAAGAATAAATACAAAGTGATGATTCAGATACTGGTACACCTGGTAAATTGGCTTTAACTCCCTTAAAAATGTCTAAATTCAAAATTTAACATGAAAAAAGCAAATCTTCATTTGCACATAATGGCAGGAATTTAGTTAATAAGAGAGATAAATTTGTAGAACATCCATTCAGATAGTTGATATTTGGATAAAGAACAACATAGGAGACTCTACTTAAACATATTGAATAAACCAAAAGAGGAGTTATTTATGCTACTAAATCGTTGAAACCTCCATCAGAGAAATTCTTATAATAAAAGTAAGTGGAAATTCCTTTAAAAGACAAAGAAAAAAAAATTTTGATATTAGATTTAGATGAAACACTGATACATTCTTGTACAAGCAAAGAGAAATCTTAAGTCTAGTTAAGAACTGAAGATGGATAAATAGTATTATATAGTGTAATATTTTAGCTTAGATTCAACGTTCGGCCATATTTAGCATATTTTCTTGATAATTTATCTACATTTTACTAGATATTCATATTTACAGCCTCCTCACCATCATATGCATTAGCCTTAGTAGATTATATTGATCCTTTGGAGGATAAAATTTTAGGAATATTTACTAGAAACCATTGTCTAGAAACAAAAAATGGTTACTTCATAAAGGATCTTCGGATTCTTAAAGATGTTGATTTGAAAAACATTATAATTGTTGACAATTTAACACATTCTTTTGGATTTCAATTAGAAAATGGTATACCAATTCTAGAATGGACAGATGATGAAAAAGATTAAGAGTTAAAATATTTAGTGGATTATTTAATTGAGGCCAGTTAATATGATGATGTTAGAGAATTTAATCTAGAAAAACTAAAATTACATGACCTTATTGATTATATTATATGAAAAATTATTATAAGATTTATAATAATGCTCATGAGAGCTCTATATAGATTATTCATAATACTCTCATATTCCTTAGCACGTCTTGTTAAATAATTCTCAATAGCCTATAAAATATTTCTTTATCTTCGATTCAGCCTTCGAGGCTAATGGATGAATATTTTATTGTAAATTTAAGCGTAGCAGTGATAAGTTCAATTAAAAATGCCTTTCTTCTTAAGTCAATACCGCCGCCAATTGCTACATTTATAAATCAGGTATTAATAATATTTTATAGGTTTCTGAGATCATTTGAATAATATCTTCCACTTTACATTATTAAATGTATTTTTCAATAAAATTAATAGCTCTAGTCTTTGCTTATTTTTCTACTTCTCTTTCCATCAATAAATAAGATAGTGTTATTTTTTAACACTAAATAATTTATTTATTTTCTTATGCTGACTCTCTTTATAGAAATTAATGCTCTAGTGATTAATCACTTTAATCATTATTTTATTGATTCTAATTTTAATGTTGTTAGTAATTATTATTCTATCCAAGTTGTTTGCTGTTTAATTTTTATGATTTTTTCTCCTTTTTACTTTAATTACATATGGATCCATGTCCAAGCACGTGAATGGCAATGCCCTTGCCAGAGTTAGAATTTTTGCTGATAATCTCAGAATCATCAGCAATAACTCCTTCTTCAACAAAGGTCCCATCTCTCATGGGTAATACAGGATTCGGTCTTTTTGTAATTCTCTTATTTGTTTGATTTTCTTCTATAGAGTGTTGATTAGAAGACTTAATTTTTTAAAAGAAAAAGGTACATTTTCTGTGCAGATTGAAGACATTTCCCATATATCTTAAAAGTCTTCTTCAACTGATGAATTATCATCTTAAAAATCTTAACTTCTCTCTTCATCAAAGAAAGATGAATTTGTATGGGTTTCTGTAGAATTGTATGTGTATTCGAATTCGTTGCTGAGTTTTCTTTACTTCTATAATTGCTTCTCAATTTTAGACATATTAGCTTGTGTTATATTTTAATTATTTATACATTAATCAATTCATCTGTGTTACAAACACAGTAATAAAAGAATTATTCATAATTAATAAGGTTTAAAATATATTTTTTTTACAATATTTCTTTAATATGCAAATTAATACATGTTATAAACAATGATCCATCATCTCTTTTGAAAATCTAATTATATATTATTATGATAAAAATAATAATATATAATTCTAATCTTACTTTTTTACACAAAATGAATAATTATCTTTTCTATGTGATGAAAATCATAATAATAATACTAATTTAAGAAATTAAAAAAAAAAGAGAAATGCAATTTGATAAATAATTCTTTAAAATTAAATTATAATATAAGAAAAGATCATCTCTTTTGAATAAATGTTAATCATAGACTATTATAAATACCTTAAACTATACCTACAAACAATCAAATATTTATAAGAAGGAATTTTGATAATAAATTTAATAAAAATAAACTAAATATTACATGAACGATAACAAATATGATAAAATATTCTAAAAGATCTGATAAGAATTATTATTTAACAAGAAGAATAATGGTTTATTAATTTATAAAAAAAAAAAGAAACTTGATGAGAAATCATAAAATTATATAATTTAATTAATTAAAAACTTCAATAGAAAGGTATAAGTATTTAAAAATAAAAAAATTACTCTATAAGCATTAATATTCCATCAAAAATATCAGTTATTAGATATTAAAAGGAACTAAATAATATATTTTTATATGATTTTTATTTTTTATATTTCTTATATATTAGCATGTGAGATTATAACATATAAGAAAACTATATACCCAACAAAAGGGGAATATTATAAGATATACATGGAAAGTCTGTTTACAGGTGAAAATATGACTTATGAATGCAGAGGATGTCCATATGGAGTACAATTATAGAATACTTTAAATTAAATAGGGAATAAACTTGAAAGCAGTAATAAAAATGAATCTAATATTAGAACATTTATTTCGATCAATATCATCGAATAATTAAAACACTAATTTTGTCACATTAACTAAAAATTAAGATGTAATTACTTATACTTGGGATGGGGATGATTTTACAATCTCAAAAACAAATAAGATTGATTAACATAAGTATTATTGCTTTAATGTTTTTTATACTTTAGAAAATAATGTATTATTAGATTGTTATCATAAAAATACATTGTTTTTATGTTATTTAAAAAATGATATACTTATCACACTCTATGAAAATGAAAGTTAGATTCCCAAATCTACTAAAATAATCTAATTCGTAAATTAAACTTAAATTTATACAGTTTATGGGTAATATTTTGAAAACTATTAAATGATGACGCTATTTAAAGAAAGTAAAACATAATATTAAAATTTATCAATATGGCAATATGGATTTTCTGATTTTATTCCATCATAAGGATCCAATAGAATTAATTTCCTCTATCTAAGTCAAAATCAAGTCTTACTATAGATAATTATTTCTGAAAATGAATAGTTTCAAATTATTGGATATTATATCTTTAATGCTTAAATACTAACATTTGCTCTCTATAACAGTTTTACAAAGAATTCACAATGTGATTAATTAATTTTGTTTTTAGACTTAGAATTGAAAGTGAATTTAAAACATTTTTAAGCATGCCAAGGGAATTTTATTGAATATCGTAATTTTCGTATAAGTTTAGATATTATCAATACATAAAACATAAACCTATTTGCTAATGAAGAGTTTTTAATTTTCTATGATGGTCATTTAATAACTATTTGTTTAACAGATTTTCCAGAGAAAATTTTAAAAGAAGAACTTTTAGATAATGATGAAAAATTTGATTTAAAAAGGATTCTTTATTTTGATCATACAAAAAACATTTTATTTGAATTTGGATTCAATCTTACAGCATATTTTATAACCATTCCAAATGTTAATGGATATTTCCCTAACAATTCAATTTCTCCTTATTTTACAATTTACAAGACAATGTTTAATTTAATAGATCCTAGATGTAAAGTGGAAATACTATATACATTACTAAGTGAAAATGATTCATTAATCTATAACTCATATTAATAGTCTGAGAAGACTTATCTAGTTGTTAATGATGGTTATGATTAAATCATAGAAGGCTATTCTGGATCATTAATGCAATTCTCTAGTTATTTTTCAGAAATGTATGTCGGATATTTTGAACCAATTATGTTAAAAAAATTATTGTAAACCGATAGTATGAATTTTCAACTTGCTTCTATGATATTCGTTTATTAATAATTAAATTAACCATAATTATATATAACCGGTATACGAGATGATTAAGTCTATTTTTATGCTTGTTTTATACAACTTATTTGTAAGAATTATTATCATTATGAATTAAATCAATCAGATTTTTAGTAAATTGAAATGTCATATAATACAGAAGGCTCTATACTAATTAGCATTTTATTTAAATCAGATTAAATATTTCTATTTACTTTTAATTTTACAACTCTTTATTTAAATTATGATGAAATTTATATTCCTTCTATTTAATCTATTTTGTAAAGTTACAATTGCATAATAATTTTAACGAAAAGGAACGAAATTGTTATATTATCTTTAATTGTTAATACTACTTTTATTTTGAATTAGGATAATATTTAATAATTATTCCCAAAAGTATTAAGGTTTAAACCTAGTTCCATGGCCTTAAACTAATAAGATTTATCTTCATTGTTAATAATAGGGAATGAAAATGAAATCTTAATTCTTTAAATAACAAATTCTGCATTTTTAGTTCCAATATGTGTTTAATAGTTAGACATTTTGATATTTGATATTAGAGTAACAAATAACAAAATAATAATTATATATAGAACTAATGATTTCTTAAACATGTGTTTTTAAGTCTGGGAATTAGTCAATATGACAGGTCTTAATTAAGAAAAAAGTTTGAGATGTATTTCATTAGATTTATACTAAAAGTCATATGCCGATAACTTATTTTTTTATGTTAAATTAAAATCTGATACTCTACTAGTATATAATCCAAATTTACCTTAACATATGTCTCTGTATTAAAGTTTACCTTTTAATTAAAGTTATTTAGCCTGCACTTCTGTAGAATAGTTTTCATTATTATTATTAAATGGTAATGTATATAGTTTATTACCAACAATAACAATGAGATTCACTCCAAATCTTTCTTTATATTATCTTAATTATGAAAAGCTTGTTTATTATTATTTTAATGTTACATCAGGAATAAATTAATTAACCAATTAAATAACTTAAAATTTTACATTAAGATTAGTAAACACATTTATCAATATTACACTAAATTAAATAGAATAAAATATAACAAAAAATGAGGTTATTATTTTAAGTTAGGAAATGTTATCCAACAATTCATAAGTTGTATCTTATAATTTCGAAAATAACAACTCTGAGAAAAATGAATGTGTTATTTATAATTCTTTAAATTATCCATAGGCAGTAAATTACAAAAACCAGAGTTATAATATTCTTACTGCAGTTAGTGGGTTATTTATCCTTTAAAATAACAATAACTTGCAAGTAGTAAATTATTCACTTGTTCCTTACTATTATTCTAATTCTACAGGGGAATGTTTCTGTTCTTACGCATATTATACGACTTTGTATTCTATTTGTTAAAATAGCTATAGCTAATTAATGATAATATCATTTATTGTAAATACTTCTGGAATCTTGGAAATACCAAATTATATTATAAATACTAATTATATTTTTCCAAAAAAATTTATGGTTTTATTTAATTTGTATTTTGTTTTAGGATAAATTAATTCAAACACTAATGTTATTATTTATATTCCTGCAAATGATACTGTTTTATTGTTAACAAATTGTTAATACTGTTCTGATTTTAGTATTATTAACTTTAAAAACATTAGTGATGCTTCACAATAAATTTCTTTGATTACTTTTTTTTATGCATGCTCTCGTAATTTGTATTATCAAATACTAAAATATAACCAGATAACTTAAGAATTGACTATCAATACAAAACAATAAAATTTAAACTTTTAAAATATCACATAAAAATAATTTATTGAACCTGTCTTCTTTTTTATTGTAAAAAATTACTATTCAGATATGATTGTATTATTAACAACTCCAAACTATTGTACACTGATAATCTCAATTTCATATGATTCTTAGAAATCTAAGTTTTATCCATAATAAATTCTAACTACTCTTCCTCCATATGGAAACTTTACTTTGATCTATTCATAATTTGCAGATGATATATTAATGAATACTTATCGAAGTTATTCAAACTAATATCATTATATCTTATATAATTTAACTGAAATTAAAGTTGCTTATCTTAGTACTCCATTGCTTATGTTTGGAGGATTACCTCCACAAGATGTTTAGTATTTAACAGCTTTTATTTATGATTTAAAAACAAATAAGGGTTAACTTTTAATGTTTAATGATAATAATGGAAGTATTTATAATATTAATCCTATGTCAATCATTTGCCATTTTAATTTTGGCATATTTGTTAAGACAGTACAGATTACTTATTAATTATATGCTCAAAATGCATTTGGATATAATTTAACATAATTAATTTTTTATTATTCAAGAACTCCAAATAATTGGTTTTATGGATAAATATCTATTCTAATCGCTTGTTTTTTAGTTGCAATATACATTTATTGGAAAAATCTAAGAACTGTATAACCCATCAACGATGATAATGAATCTGAATCTGAATTTGAACTTTGATTAATTAAACTTTTATTATCATTTTTATTTATTAATGTTAAATTTGAGATTTAATTGATATAATTGTTTAATAATATATTTAGATTTAAATAATAAAGAAGTTGTTTACATTAAATCATTTTTTAAATTTTGAGGTTGTTTGCAATAATAACAATAAATTAGAAATATATAGATATTAAAAGAATTAAACTTAATACTATAAGGATTTTTTAATGAAATTATTATAAACATGTTCTTTAACTATATGTATTACTTATAGTATAAATATTTTGAAAATAAAATCAAAGAATTTTGACTTCTCGAGTCAACTTTTTTATAATTTAAAGATTTAATTAAAATAAAATCTGTAAAATTAGAAAGAATTGTCGTTCTAAATGATAGTGCAAATTTGAGTTGATTATAATGTATATTGTAATTTATGGAATTGTATTGTGTTATTATATAGATAGATTTAAATAAAATTAGTATTTATTTAAATTAGTAAAATTATTATAATATTAAATTATTCAAATAATTAAATGTTATCTGTTAAAAAATTTAAAATATATATATTTAATTTGAGAAATTTGAGTTTATAAAATTTAACTATGTAGATAGAAAATCATTCTTTTTATTGATTATTAATATCTCTATTAGATAGGGGTAACCTTATACATTTAAACTAATTAAGTTCTCTAGTATTCAGTTTCTTCTTAATACAATTTTTATTGGTCATTGAACTTCTATGAGTTAAACAAGTCTTTTTTTGCAATAAGCTCTATAAATCAGACATCACTTGCAATTCTAATTGATGAACTTTTTTATTGTTGAAACTTCTTTTGGATTCTTAATCTCTAGGAGTAGATGAAATATATTATATCTGTTATGAACTATTTTTATTTGGTGATTTGAGTATGTTCAGAATATGTGTTACACTACTTTTTCTTTAATTAGCACTATTTGGGATATTTGAATTATTTCTGGCACTACTACATTATTATTTATTAAATGATTGTTTCAACTTAGCAGATAGTTTCATAAATTATTGAACAGGGGAAGCCACATTGACAGAAGGTGATTTAGGTTTACTTTTTGTAATTTATTAAATATTTTTGGGAGACATTTGTTTGGATGATTTATGTCCTCTAGGTGAAGCAACATCAATTAATTGAATGGAAGCTGATTGAATTTTGAGTGGAGGAGACTTGCTTTTTTGTGGTTATTATTATGGTTATTTAGTTTATTTTAGAATAGATTGTTTATTAGATTTACTAGTAGTTGTATTACTTCCAATGCTGTTGATTTTAGTAGAAGATGTATTTGATTATTTTTTTAATTTGATCATAGACTGTATTTATTGTTTGATTTTTTCGATAGAATCGGGTTCCTATATTAAGAAACTGATTCCTTGCAAGATTTTATCATTTTTCGAGAGAATCTAATATAATTTAGTTGAATATACTTCGTCAGATGAACTAGGATCTTGTGGAGTAATTTATTCACTTGTAAAGGGTATAGGTGAATCACCTATAATTCCTTTTTGAGGTTTATCGGGGTTGTTATGATTTTCTTAAGCTATCATGCGAGCAATTCTAAAAAATGCAAGTCTTCTTTTACGATCATGAAAATAATTTAAGGGGATAATTGCAGGAATCATAAATAAACGTGGTATGTCATTATGATACTGATTGATTAATTTGTATTTCATACTTTATAATATTCTCCCAACATATGTAATTTATCTCGTAACTGATTAATGTGATAATATTTAGTTAAGTGTTCTTAAGGTGTGTCATAACATTATAGATCTTTAAGTTTGATTAGTAATTAACATCTTTTTCCTTCTAAAATGTCATTTATTCCTTTTTTATAATGATAATGAGTTGATTGAGAGTACTTACTTATTAAATAACTATTCATAATAAATTAAAAAATGGAACAAATTCAACAGGTAAAAGCATAATTAACGAATGCAGGAATGTTTGAAATTTATCTACAAATAAGATAAGACCAAAAATGATTTGATGGCAGTATCTTAGGCTCTAAAAAAATGGCCATAAGAAGCATAATAATTTAGATAGTATTGTTTAAACTCTAAGATCTTTGTTTCCAATGAAGTCCCAAAACATATATATGTTGTAACAAAGGGTGAATTCGTTTAGGTCAAATATGGTAATTATTTAATCAAATGGATATTAGTCAAGTCTCAATCCAAGAATCCATTATCTTATATAAGTAAGATATTTGCTCAGGAACCTCAAATATAGAAATAGCTTCGTGTAAGATTATGAACAATAATTATCCTCCTAGACCTTTAAGGTGATGGATGTGATTGGAATGGACGAAATTCACAATGATAATTACACTTATGATGTTTTCTGTAATTCTACAATAGGAGAAGTTTTTTGCATTAAGAAATGTGTTTTAGAGAAAATTGTCCCTACTCAAACCATGAAAAAGAAAAATCTTCAAATAACGATAGAAAATAAACCATGTTAAATGATTGAAATTCATTCTGCAAAAGGAGCAACACCAATTAATAGATTGCAATTAGGAGAAATACCAAGGTAACCTGAAGAAATTAGTACACATCGACATGAAAAAAGAACCATTGATTTTGCAGCATTTAAGTAAATTAAACCGTAGCATATTGTACATCAACCAATTGTAGAGGAATTAGAAGAACCTCCACTAAATAACAGATTTCTTGGTGGTAATTATAATATTAAACATTAGATTGATTAAGCTTAAATATATATATAATTTTATTATCATTCATTTTAAGAGATTCTCTACTAATCAATTACTATATATTATAGAGTCTTTCTTTACTTTTCTCATCAATAGTATACTGATCAGACAAATTTGTTTAATAATTTATATTTATATAATATAAATAATGTCTAACAACCGCAATCTGAAGGATTTATTTCCAACCAAACTTAATTTTATTAAGCCCAAACCTGTAAGATATGATCCCAATTATAATAAGGAATTATAGAATGAACGTCCTAAGCAAACCAACAAATCCCCTTTAGGATTAAGTTAATTTACTAGTTTTTTCTAAATAGCTCAAAAGACTACAAAAAATAGACAAACACCCTCTTCTTAGAGAAGTGCTACACCTTCAAAAGTTAAAATCATTTAATTGAATATGCAAAAATAAGATTAATCACAATTGAAAATTTAATCAAAGCATTCAAGGAATTAGAGTGCTACTAATATTAATAGTAGTAGAAACAATTCATTTCACAAAGAAAAGTAGGAGTATTTATTTTAAAACCCAAGTTCTCGTGGTCCTATCTTTGTATTATCTAAGTTAATGTCATAACATCATTAGTAAGATTCTTAAATATAAATGCATAATCAATCCAAAGATTAATCACCTGCTAAACCAGCAATATTTGATAATCTAGATATTATTAATAGAAACACTGTTAGAAAAGATTCTAGATCCCCAAATACTACTGCACAAAAAGTGTCTCCATTTGTGTATCCAAAATTTTCAAGTGCCCATTAAATTAAACCTCCAGATAATTTATTTAAGCAATAAGACAGTTTAGTTAAGGAAAATAAGCCAATTGAAAAAGGATCTCAACTCATAAATGAAGCGCCATAGATACATATTAAAATGTAGGAATTCTAAGTACCTAGTTAATTTAAATACTCTAAAGGCTTTGAGAATCTATTTAATTCAATGATGAATTTTTAACATAATTCTAGATATGAGAATTCTAAGAGTATAGTAAAATAGTAAGAAAGACAAGAGTCAAATGATGATGCTGAGGAAACCTTAATAGTAGATTGTAACATTCAAGTTAGCAAGAATAACTTTCAATTTCATTATGTAATTGGGAAGGGTGGGTTTGGTAAAGTTTGGAAAGTTGAAATAAAGAAATCTAGACATTTTTATGCTATGAAGGAGATGTCAAAAGCAAAAGTAATAGCCAAAAGAAGTGTAAATTCGGTAATGAATGAAAGAAATCTTTTGGCCTAATTTAAACATCCTTTTTTAATTAATATGAATTATTGTTTTCAAGATAGAGATAACTTATATTTAGTAATGGATTTATTAACAGGTGGGGATTTAAGATATCACATTGGGAAAATGAGAAGATTTAAAGAGCATCAAACTAAATTTTTTGTAGCTTGTGTTTTATTGTCATTAGAATATTTGCATAATAATAATATAATACATAGAGATCTTAAACCAGAGAATTTGGTTTTGGATAAATATGGATATGTTAGATTAACAGATTTAGGAATTGCCAGGATTTGGAAACCTGAGAATTCATAAGATACAAGTGGTACTCCTGGATATATGGGTATATATAAATATATTAAAAATTATAGCACCTGAAGTTATGTGCAGATAGAATCATACAATAGCAGTTGATTACTTTGCTCTTGGAATTATGGGTTATGAATTTATGTTAGGGAGAAGACCTTATAATGGAAGATCAAGATAGGAGATTAGAGATCAAATCCTCACTAGATAGGTTTAGATAAAAAAATCCGAGGTTCCAAATGATTGGTCCATTGAAGGTGCTGATTTTATAAACAAATTAATATAAAGAAAACCAATAAATAGACTTGGTTTTAAGGGACCAGATGAAGTGAAAAATCATCCTTGGCTTAGAAATTTTCCGTGGTAAAAACTTTTAAATAAAGAAATCTAATCTCCATATATTCCAAGTGTATAAACAATATTTTGATTTAGGAAATTGATGACAATATTGAATATTTAAATTAAATTAGTGAGGACAATGAAAGTCAAGATGATTTAATTAGAGAAAATAAACTCTTATTAAAGAAAAACTCAGTTTAGAATCTATTTAGTGGATATAGTTATGAATAAAATCTCTCAAAAAACACAAAGAGCACTTCTAGTACTCTCTTTTTAGGATGACTTAATTATTTTATATATTTTTATACAAACTAATGAACAGAAGACTCTCAAATATTGATCGAATAAAATTATAATTCAAACTAAACCAATAAGTGAAAGAGCTACTATAGAAATGTGAAATAGATATTGACAATCCTACCCACTTTGATGTAAACTATTATTGAAGTAAAGGTTATTGTGGGTATTTTATCAAAAGAGTAAAAGTAAAGAAACCAAAATGAATTGAACTTATTATCATAAGCTTTCTGTTCAATTAAATATTTTACTGAGATGCAAAAAACTACAAGCTAAGAGGAAATGCTTAATCTTTATAGAGAATTATAATATATCAATGTGCCAGCACGACGTACACTTTTTCGCTTTGGGGCAATTGGGAAAAATTTTTATATCATCTTGAGAGGTAGCGTATGGGTATTTTAATTTATCCTAGTTAAAAGGTGTTAGTTGGAAGAAGTGGTTTGGGTGATGAGAAAATTGAAGTGATGGAAAAAAAAGGAGACAAAAAACATGATAAAAAGAAAAAGGTTGAAAAGGAATATAACGAAGGTGAAGAATCTGTATAATCAAATTATTAATTAGAGGATGAGGATGAATTTTCAGAACTGGAAGATGAAAAAATGTTAGAACTTAAATATCCAAATATGATGAAGGTTGGAAAAATAGAATAAGGAGGTAGTTTTGGAGAGATAGCTCTTACAAATTGTTTGCCGAGATAAGCAACTATAGTTTGTGCAGAAGAATGTTAATTTATTAAATTGTCAAGAGAAGCTTTTCATACATTCTTATGTAACTTATAATTTTCATAATTCATTTAGCTGAATATTATATAAGAATTTAAAATAAAAATTTTGAATTTTTGAAATCAATAAACATATTTACTGATTGGAATGATACTGACATCAGTGTTATCCAATATCATTTCTAGCCTATTGATTATACCATGAACAATGTTATTTTTAAAGAAGGAGAATTAATTAAAGGAGTCTATTTCATAGTTTCTGGTTTGGTTGAATTATAATAGAAGAGTAAAGATTTAGACAATGTGCAATTATCTAAATAACCAAATAAATAATAAATAGTTATCAATCGATATAGTAAAGGTTAATTGTTTGGATTTATGGAAATTATGAAAAATTAATCTCAAAGAGTAACCAAAGCAATTTGTCTAACTGAAAAAGTTTAAACTTTATTTTTACAAGAAGATGTAAAATTTATAATTCAAATTTAGAGATTTAAATTATATTGTTGTAGAGGAGAATCATTGAAAACTCTATAATTAATGATGAAAAAACTAGAATACATTATTACTAAGGCTAATCAGATTTATGGGGACACATTAAGATAATCCAAATAATCTTTATCATTAAATCTAGTTGACAAAGATGCTATTTTATAACGTATGAAAACAGAAAATCAACCTTTTTGTAAAACTAACAGAAGTCGAATTGTTAAAAGATCTTTAGATGTTCTTAATGGAGTTTCTCATTAATCTTCTAAAATTCAAAGCTATTATGAAAGTGTTTCTTCTTTTCTTAAAGACCCATAAGTTAATTTAAACCTAAATAATCCTCTTATTCATATTGAACCCAGCAAACGATTAAAAATGTAATAATTACAATTCTAATTATAATATTGCCCTCATCCACCTCTTACTTCAAGAATTCCTTATTTTTCTAGTGGGGATTCAAAATAGGTTTTACTTAGGTAACTTAAGTTACCAAATATATTTAAATCATAATTGGAATAAGATGATCGTATATCTATCAGATAATTAGATCCTTTTGTTTGAATAAAAGCTTTTATTAATTAAATTATATAATTAGAAATATTATAAAATCTTAAACCTTTAATGAAATCATATAATAAAATCAGAGATTATTAACCAAGTTGTATTTCGAGTATAGCAATGCCTTGATTCTAAAATAATCATTGTAAGTCCACTCCTTCTTTGATTCATCTCCATCTAACATTTTAACAGCCTATTTTTAGATCATATTATATACCTATCTCCAAGTAATAAACCTTCCTTTGATTCTCATTCTTTATCCAGCCACCTTTTATCTAACTTAATATTGAACTCTTTTTTCATAAGTTCTATTCCTTTTCTTCTCTAAATATTTCTTTACTTTCAATTCTCTTGCTAAATTCTCTCCGTTTTTATTTCTTAAACTAAATAGCCACTCCTCAAATTTCTTTGTTTTATCATCCTCAGCCAGTTCAGTATTAAGACCTAATTTCAACTTTTAGATTGTGTTATGAGATAAGAAATTATGGATAAATTCTTCCTATTGGAAAGTAGGATAATGTGGGAGATTAATACTGTACAGATATTAATCAACTTCAATATCCAAGATTTCAGAGTCTTATTCAGGTTAGGAGATTTCAGAATAGTCAGTCTATCCTTGAGTAGATGCATTCATGCTTTATTTCTTTTATACATTAGTATGACATTAAACTAATATATTCTAATTGGATTCATCATCTAACAAGCAGTTAGTATAATCGATTTGGTTTTAAAATTGGCAAATATTCATTTATTATAAATAAGATATTTTAACTCAAAACCGGAATTAAATTTTATATACACAATTTTAATCAATACTTCGTATTATTTCAATAATGATTTTGTAAAATAGACTACATTAAATCATCATTGTATAATTCAAAAGAAATTTAGAATAATTGTATAAATACTAATTATTTTTTTTTGAACCCTTTCCAAGAATCTTCAAACTTTCAATTATTATAAAATAACTCATAATTATTATATTTCAAGAATGTATATTGTTTATAAATAAAAATTGAGAGTTGTTTAACACTTTTGTATTAATTAGAATATACATAAATATTTATAGTGATTTTCTTATTTAAATAAATTACACAAAAATATTAAACAATGGATAAGAGAAAATAAAGAATGTTCATATTGCAGAAAACGTATTGAATATATTATCAAAATTAAAACAAGTTTTTTAATTACAAATCTTTTTTTAGAATATACTAATAAGAATTGTTTTATATAATATTGTCAAATTTTTGTTAAATCTAAAGAATATATATCATTAAAGGACATTTAATGTCTATCACCACCAAAAATTAGAAGTTAAGATTCATATATTGTATATGAATGTCCATCTCTAGCACAGGGTTTCTTTCCAACAATTGAATTTTACATAGATTGAAGGGGTTAAAGAAATCTAATGAAATATAATTGAAAATATACTTTGAAACCAAAGGTTTTCCAAATTCAGTTAATTTTCCTTATCTAATTTTTAAGTCAGCTTTTGGATTGCCAACTAAAAATAAGGAATTCCTCATTTTTTCAGAAGTAGGAGAATTATCTCTTAATTATTATTTTTAATTTTCATCAACTTCAAAAATCTTTAATAAAGCCATTTTCTTTTATTAAATTTCTTTCTTTTTTTTTTCATCAAGAGTTTTCTAATTAGATTAAGCTTGAGATAAATTTCTAGTTGGTGACTCTAAGCTGTCTTCAGATTAATCTGGTTTTTTAAGAGGAGAGAGAGTTGTTCTTTTAATAGTCTTTTTAATGCTGCCAGTTCTAGTTGATTTTCTGAATTATCTTCTTGAATGTTAAAGATCTTATTTATTATCTTTTGTGGGAGATAATTATTATTTATCTTTTTTCCTAGCACTATCCTCATCAACACTAATCCATTCCATTTTTTTAAGATTAAATACAAATAAGTCATCTAATTCCCAAGTAATATCATGTATTCCACCAAAAATAATAATTTTATCATCATTAACAAGCATCACATGTCCTGATCTCACTTTCGGTAATATATTAGAACTAACAGGTATGTAGGTCCATACTTAGAAATCGAATTTCCATAGATCATTAAATCTCTAATGTCCATTAGATCCTCCAAACATATAGAGAATGTTCTTATTTATTGCTATTCCAGCTCCATCTCTGGGAGCAGGAGCTGTAATATTTTAAGGTTAAACCCTTTGCCATAGATTCGAAGCAAACTCATATTTATATACATAATTAGAATGTAAGCCAACTGTTCCTCCAAAAAAGCCTCCAAATATTATCCAATTATCATTATGGATAATGGCTGTATGATTATCTATTTCTGGAGGATAAGATTGATTAATTTTGCACTTAATCCAAGTGTGTGAATTGAGATCAAAGTACCACATGGAATTAGTGGAGACAGATTAATGAATTTAGCCACCAAAAATGTAGATTCTATCCATGTATGTACACATTTGATGACGAGTTCTAGGACCTGGGTTTTCTTTATATGTCAACTTTTCCCATTAGTAACTTAAACTTTTTAGATTCATACGATAGAATTCATCCATGATTCCTAATTGAACTTGGTATCCTCCATATAAATATAGGCTATATATTCAATAAATCATACAAATCATTATGAATTGTAATGCTTGTATAAGCTCTATGATTGATATTCTTACCATCTACTTTGAGTTCTGACCATTTAGGATCCTGATTATCCACATTCACAGTTTTTACAGGTTAGATGTACTTGTATTCTTGTTCTGGTTATTACTCCTGTCGACTAGGAATCAAACTAATGCGTTTGAGTTCTTTGGTATCCTTATTTGATCGATTAGATAACATAATAAATATTATAACAGTCAAATGGGGAATTGTACAACCTGTGATGATCCAAATATATATGAATCACGTAATGAACTCAAACCAGCAAAGAAAGCACCTGATAATCAAGAAAACTTGAGTGTTAAACCAAAATTATCATAATCCTCTCAGTTAACCCAACAACATATTAGATCTAATCTAAAGACTTTAAGTTCTATGCCTGATTTCTCTAATTCATTTACTTAAGAGGCATCAGATAAAGTTGGTCCTTATTAGTATGATGATCCAACTGAGGATATATTTGCTCTACCTTATTCTGGAGTTTTAGAAATTGAAACTAATGTGTACTATGAAGGATAGTGGAGGAATGGAATGAGATACGGAAGAGGCAAACAGCATTGGGCTGATGGTTCTGTTTATGAAGGTTATTTTGCATCAGATATGGCTAACGGAAAAGGTCGATTGATTCATGCTGATGGAGATGTGTATATTGGAGAATGGTTAAATGACAAAGCTCATGGCAAAGGAATTTATTATCATAAAGATGGAGCATCTTATGTAGGAGAGTGGTTTGAAGATAAATAACATGGTTATGGAGTTGAAAAATGGGCTGATGGAGCAATGTATGAAGGTGATTATGATATGGGTTTAAAACATGGAATTGGTACATTTACATGGAGTGATGGTAGTACTTACACTGGTGAGTTTGCGTTTAATAATATTCATGGAAAAGGAGTATATAAATGGTCAGATTATAGAGAGTATACTGGGGATTGGAAAGACAATAAAATGGATGGTAATGGGATATTTACATGGAAGGATGGTAGAAAGTATAAGGGATAATATTTTGATGATAAGAAGCATGGTTTTGGAGAATTCTTTTGGCCAGATGGAAGAATGTACAAAGGATTTTGGAAGGATGGATAACAACATGGCAAAGGAGTTTATAGAGGAAGTAATGGTATTGAAAGAGAAGGAGAATGGGAAGATGGAAAGAAGATAAGATGGTTAGATGAATGAAAAAATGATATTATTATATTATTAATTATTACTTTGAAATTAACTACTTTTTTAATTGATCATCATATAATTGACAACATATAGATTTACAATTTTGAATATAAATATAGAGAGGATTATATATTTAATAGAAACTCTGGTATTAAAGTTCTTGTAATGATGATTTAAATTTAAGATAGTAGAATTGTATGTAGTTCATATTTTTACATGAAATACAATATTAATTATAAATTATTTGTGATGGAAGTTGATGAAATTAGAATGGATAATATTGATAATTTAACAGAAGAACAATTAAAGATACTTGAATAGAGATATAAATAGTAATATTTACCAAATTATCGATTGTATTTGCTTGTCCCATTCAATTTGATTACTGCAGGATTTACAATGTATTACACAATACATTTCAAACATTATTCTAAAAAGTTATTTGCACCTAAATAATTTGGTTTTAGAGAAGTGATTAAGTATGGCACAATTCAATCAATTGTTTTTACATCATTTTATGTTTTGGGAACTGCAGCAATAACTGGTATTTGAATTGAATTATGAATTTTAGGACTTTATAATCCAATTGAGTATATGAGAGATTTAGCAAAAATAAAAGGGAAATAAATAGATACAGCTTTGAAGTTTGATCCAAATTTCTAAAAGCATTTTCTATTTAATTTATTAGATTATTTTGGAGTAAGTGATAAAGTTGTAAATGAAGTGAAGTAATTATAATTAAAATATAATAGAGATGAATTATTAACTTAAAAGAATGAATTAGAATCTAAGAACTATTTTAGTAAGGAAACATCAAAATTATTGAATTAAGATCTTGATAATAAATGATTTTGTAAATAAATAAATATAAATATAAAATGTAGATATTTCATTTTTTAATAAAAGAGGCTTCTAAAAACATCTATCTTTTGGATGCAGGTGGAGTAAGTTATCTTGCTTTTTTAATATTCTCAACAACATAATTTTTGGATTAATCAATAATAGTTGATTACTAAATTTAAGATTTCATTAAATGATTATCAATGTTCGATTGTTTGATTTATGGAGGTATATATTTTGGAAGAATACCCTTAATCAAATAAGACCTATATTATAATTATAATAATTTAGTACCAATACATATCTTCAGTTTAAATAACTAATTTTCCTTTTCTAATCTTTCCATATTCTATGGGAGTAAATGAAATTACAAAAGTAGTTCCCTCTCTTCCATATGGTTCAAGATCACCAATTTTTGGTATAACTGAAAATTCAGCATCAGATTCAGGAGTGAATCCGGCATAAAATTTAGCATATCCTTTTGTTTTATTTGTTAATTTAAAGGAGACACTAGTAGTTTTATTTAATGGTGAACTAATTACGATAACATCATCTTCATCTGGTAGAGTGGCTTCTAAGATTATTTTATATCTAATAAAAATATATTTAATATATGAATACTTCCATCTTCCACCACTTTGTCTAAGAACGATAAATTCAAGGTTAGCTTTAAATGGTTTCATAGGTTAAAATCGAACAGCAAATTGTAAGTTTTCATGAGGATTAAATAATTAATTTTTTGTACACTTAACACTAAAGCATTTGTTGATCACTTGTTATAAATCAACTGGAATGTTTGCCAATTCGAAATCAAATTTATCATCAGCTTATAAAGTTTAAGCAATTCCTTGTAGACCAATCTTGATTTCATCTTCCCATTTTTCTCTACATTTGGCTTTAAAATGAAATAATGTTTAATTTGATATACTTTCTGTTACACCTTTTATAGGAAAAGTCCATGATATCTTTTCATTCATTTGAATAATTATTTCTGCATAATAACAAGTAATTTCTCTTGGAACAAATGAAAAAGGAATTTATAAAACATTCATCCCAGGAACAAGTATTTTATCATTTTTGCTTGTCAATAATTTAAAAACTTCTTTGTTATGTCCTTCTGTTTCCAATTCAACTTTTACTGTAATTGGATCTTTAAAAGGATTTTTAAAATGTACAACAGAACTGTAATCTTTATTCAATCCTATACTAACAGTAGTAGCTGGGAATTTGGTTGGTGGTAAACCATTACCAAATATTAAATAATGCCATTTACCAATAGGAGATGAAAAAACAATTTCAGATTATTCTATTTAATCAAGTGATGATGGTGTATATCTAATATTAACTTTTAAAATGTCATATGGCTGAATAACTAATTCATTAGGATAGATATCAAAATTAGTTGGATTGGATATTCTATACTACAAATTAATCTTTTAATCAGATGGATTTTCTAAATTAATAGTTTATGACTCTACTTTTCCAAGAGATGCCTTTAGTACATTTAATTTTATTATAGGTTATTCTTCACAAGTGAGTATGAATTCATACCAAACTTCACCTAATTAACGATTTACAAATGCCACACTACCTCTCCATCTTCCAACTTTAAGAGGAGCAAAAGTCAATTCATAATTTCCTTCTTTGTTTGCTCCAATTGCAAATTAATCCTCTCCTACTAAACCTTCTCCATTTATTATGGCTTCATAAATTGCTGTTTCAGACAATGGATTAATTAATGTTAATTACATTACTGTTGCTTATCTAATTAGACAAGATAATTCCAAAGTCTAAACAGATTTAGGTGATTCAGTATTCATAAAAACAGTATACCATAAATATTTTCCATTTTCTTCTGTAAAAGTTATTGATCCAGTATATTATCCTGATAAAACTGGTTATACTGTTAATTAATATATAGCTTTCTTTCCTGGTTATACAGTAATTGTTTATGGTCCTGTAGCATATATTAAATCAGTTTCTACTTTATAAGTGATTACTTTTTCTGAATTGTTTTTTATTTCAATGTCTCTCTTCATTTATTTTCTAGCTTAACAATTGAGTATGATATGTTCTTCAGCTACCGGTTCTTCACCAACTCCAATCAAATCATACTCAAATACATCATTTGTTTATGGATTACTAAGTATTAATCTAGCTTCACAAGATGCTATCCATTAAGGATAAAATGTAATAGGAAATAAACCTGTAGATTTCTTTTTGACTTAAAAATCTTTATTTGGACATTAAAATAACCCATCTTATGGTTGAATTATCTATACCTTTATACTCCATTCTTTATCTGAATTATTCACAATAGGAATCTCTTAAATTACTTATTATCTAGCAGGCACTCTGAATTCTAAAGTGGCTTTGACAACTTTGGGTAATACTTGAGCTGATAATTTGTATCTTCTAATATCAAATTTATTTTTTAATGTCAAAATTACACTGAAATCTTTTGTGGCATTTTTAAATGCATATGTAATAGGTAATTTACCATCATTACTACGATCAGCTTATTTTTTATTACCATCTGCAACTGTTAATGTTTATGGAACCTATAAATATTATGTTTATGGTAAAACTTCTATTTCAAAAGTTATTTAATCTATATTACTACCTGGAAATACTAATTTATTCTAAAAATTATTCTAAGTATTAGTCTTATCTCCACCTAATTATTATTATTTGTTCTTCTATTTTAATTACATTATTTGTTAGATTTATTATCTAGCACGTACTATTTATTCATTTTTGAAAGGAATTTGATAAGGAATTTGGATAGTTTAATCTACATACAAAGGTTTTTCAGGTTTAAATTCACCTGATAAATTAGGTAACTCTACAGTTCCTTAGAGATCATGTTGAAATTCCCCAACTTATGGATCTGTTAAAACTATTTGACATTTGTGAGTATCCATTGTTAATGGAATATATTATAATGTTAGATTAATGGTTTGATTCTTACGAATACGAACCTTTTCTTATTGACAAAAGAATGCTGGAAATTCTTCCTCTTAAGTTGTTGCTTATACTTAATTAGTAGTCTTAACCTTCTTTTTGGATTATTCTATTTACTTTTTATCATGAGTTATAATTATTTAAAATTCACCATCTTATAAGAATTTATTTGTTATTTAAATTTGAAAGTCAAATATTTCATACAATATAGAACTGACATTCCATTATTTTTCAGATTTTCTACCTGTAATGCTAGATTTTAATTCAAAAACTAAAGCAGCCGCTTATATATTTGATTCTTTTTTATTTGTGAAAATCACTCTTCCAGAAACTGATTGAGATATTCTTGATGTAAACTTAATTTTATATTAATAAGGAACATCTGGTTCAATTTTAATACTTTCATCTCCTTCTAACTAAAAATCTGGATGTCCTTCATATTTAACCCAATAACTAATTGGTTTTAGTGTAGGATTTTTAAGTTCAATGCTTTTGACTACCTCTTCACCTAAAACACAGGAAAAGAAAATAGGTTCTTTTTATGGAATGTAATAAGGTAATGAAAAAAATAATTGAACAAGTAGCATAATCATTTCTCTACATTAAGGACGATATATATCAATAGATTAAATATGAGATTAAAGACCAAAATCTTATAATGCCGGCATCAATTTTTCAGTGTTATGTTTAAAATCATCTTCATGGTTACAAGAATTACGGAAATTACTAAAAAATTTAGTCATGGAAGGTCCAATAAAGGTGGTCAAAGCATCAGAGATTAATATTGAATCTCTGAAATCCTAATCAAAGTTCTTGATGCGTCTAGATAATTAATGTTGCATTTCAGAACATATTTCATAAAAATAGAGGAGGATACCTTCTGATTATGAAATCAAATTAGATCCTTCTAAATAATATTCAGGAATATTTAATTTTATAGTTGGAATTCCAGGTAGAGCTTTGAATGCTTTGATAGTAATACGATTCAAATAATATATCTTGATAATTTAATAAAATAAAGCAATCCAAGCATCTTATTATAAATAATAATATTTAGTAGGATTGAGTCTCAACATATTTTCAGGAACATTTTCAAATTTATTTGGAGGTTAAACTTTTAGCCATGCTAAATAATCTTAATAACTTAATAGATATTCTGATCTAATATGGTTTAGTAATGCACCTTCTATTTTGAGTTATCTGATCATCTCATCATATTATTTATAAAGTGCTTCAGCTCTTTATGATTTCTTCCAATTAGGATCAATATTTTATTTATATGAAAAATTCTGTTTTCCTGTTAAGAATGTGATCAATTCAAAAATCTGTTGTCCATTAGAATTAATTACATCTTCAGGATACATAGAGATACTGGTTGTAAGTACATGATAATTAAGCCATCTAATTATATATTCTGAAGCTTAATCGAATAATTCTCTTCTAACAGGAGTATAACCTAAATTTGCAGTTCCTTTAGATGAAGTACTAGATCTTACAGAAAAATTATGTTTAGGATTTTTTTCATTGTCAGAATCCACATTTTCATCTTCAATATATAGAATTGGTTTTTTCTCTTCTGCTTCTAATTAATATCTTCCCATTCTCCAAAGGAATGTTTGATTAGTAAAAATACAATTATCTGTAGTTCCAGAAATATATATTGAATATACTCTAGCTTCATCAATAAATTCAACTCTGGTTGTAAAACTCAAAGGTTTCTTATTACTAAAAATAACTTCCACTCTTAATTTACTTTTGGCCACACCTAATGTAGTACCTTCTGGAAATTTAAGTTCTAAATTAAAATTGCTTATTTCTTGTGCCCAATTATATTTTAAATTTAAATTTTCATATCCATCATTAATAATTCTAAAGAAACATCTGGATTATATATTCAAAGGGACAACTGGAAGAATTATTTCTTTTTTATCAAATAATAATCTTGGATATGCCCCAGATCCTCCTAATGTAATTTCTACATAAGGTAAAGTCGGTGGTATGTCAGGATCAGATAAAATATATAATTGAACAATTCCACTAAATTATCCAGGTCCATAAGGATTAAATTTGATTCTAATTTTTGATTGTTATCCACTAGGAACAACTCCTTCAGAAGGTTCAATTGAAAATATCTTTTCGGATTTTAATGAAGATGCATCAATTTTCCAATGAACATCTCGTTTATCAGGATTAGACAATTTTATTTCCTCAACAGTAGGGAAACATTTATCTGGAGAAGTAATTATTTTCTTCTTGAATTCAATAGACTAAGGTTCAACTAAGAATTTAGGTTTGAGTCCTTTGCAAGTAACTCTTCTTAGCAATGTAGGTAACATACCAAATCTTGCAAGAGTTAATGGAATCTCAAAAGCATATTATTTAACTTCTTTTGGGGAAAAGCGTAACAGAAATTATTAAGTTCTACCTGCTCCAATGGATATATTATATTATCTATAAATCTTTTATTCTATTTCTATAGGTTCAGATTTTTCAGATACATCATCTAATGGATCTTCTTCTTTAGGTTCATCATCTTCTTAATCAGGATGGACGGAATGCATAATAGTATCATCATCATCTTATGGTTTGAATTCTAAACAATCTATTCCATCAGGAGCTTTTGGATTCTCACTTTGAGATCTTAAATCCAAAACTAATTCAACATTAACAGGAGATGAATTAACTAAGGTTAAAGGCATTTGATTGCTAGTACCTAGAGTAGTGACATTTCCAAATTCAAAATGATCTTACTCAATTTCAATTTTAGGTATGATTGCTTAAGCTGAGAAAGGAATAACCAATAGTTTTCCTCCTCTAATTTGAATCACAATTTCTCCTTTGATAGTTTTCTCCTCCTTACTAAAGAATTTAACTTGAATATCTTTAGTTTCCTCTTAATGTATTCTACCTTTAAGAGGCATAACTTCAATAAAATCTATTTATGATTTTATTGCAAATACTGCTGTTGATTTGGAATGATTCTTTACACTTATTTATTTAGTTTCAGGTTTACACACAACTACATCTTTGAAATCTAAAGATCCTTACTTGACTGAGCATTTTGGTTCAGTTACAATTCCAACACATTTCACTGTTTGATCTAATCCTTCTTCAGTTTTAAGTGTAATTTTTTCTTCTTCTGTCCTTGTTGTAGCCGCTGTATATTATTATTATTATCCAGGTGCTTAGATTGCATACTATTATTGATTATTTGTCAGAGATGGACGATAAATTATTTAACATTCTAAATGTTTTCCATATGATACAACACCTTCTTCTGGTTTAACTGTAAATGTCTTTTTTTCAGATGTTGTCCATTTAAATTTAGCATCAGCATTTCCATTGTTAGTCAATCTCAAAATTTCCATAGTTTCCATTTCTGCATTGTCTTCAGTGAATGTTAATTTTACTTATTATCTACTCATTTCTAAGAACACTTTTTCTATTGTAGCTGATACTTATATTTCAAATATATGTTTCTCATTTATTATATATTTCAAATGCGATTTTAATTATCCTAATTACCTAGAATTCACACATACATCAAATCCTGCTGTTTATCCACTAGGAATTATTTAAGGTTTCATATATGATTAAGCAAAGTCTTCTCTATCTGAATATAATCTAACTGAAATGGAACTTCTTAATTCATTTCTAACATAGAAATATTTTGTTGCCAAAGATTTTATAAAGATATTTCCAAATTCAATTTTTACAGGACCAGCACTTACTTTTAGTAATTATTCTGCTGTTAATTCACATGAAGCATCCCTAATTTCACTATGAGTTTTTGGTTCATGAGGGAATTTCTTTTTTGGAACAGTCTTGGGATCAGGATCAAAAGGTTTAATTACATTACCTTCTTTGACTCTAGTTATTGGTTCATAATGATATATGGGTTTAGTAACAAATAAAGATTCATTGGCATCAGGAAGATTTAAATTCTATTCATAACCATCTTCATGCATTCCAACAACAAATTCATAATCAATAGGAGGTTCTGGTTTTTCTTCTTCTGTTGTTTATTGTTTCTTCTTTTATAAAAGTAATGATTCATTTTTTATTTAGTTTAATTTCTCTGTCATTTGAGTAAATTTTAATTTAATCATCTATTCTTTCTCTTTCTTAATTCTTTAAGCTCTGTGACCTTTCAAATATTCATTATATTTTTCTTTATTTGTTAATTTCAATTCATCAATCTTATCTAAACTTTATTGAGCCACAGATACTACTGAACGTGACAAATCAAATGTTTTTACTTTATCTGTCTAGGTCTTAACAATCCCTGAAATAGATCTATCCTTTGTTATTTCAAAATCTTGTGGTGATGATTCTGGTCCTCTTCTGTATTATGGTTTTGGTAATATTTATTAACAAATACCTGTTACTTTAATAGGTATTTTGAATACTCCACCCAATAATTCAGCATTTAAAACATTAGCAAATTATCCAATATGTTTAGGTTTAAAACTTATCCAAAGATTAATTTTCTCAGATTAATTAAGTGTTTTGATAGGTGGAGTCACAGTAAAATAGGGAATAGTAGGAAAGGCTATAAGTATTGGTAATTCTTATGATAGATTTTGGATTTCAAAATTCATATCCTTTTGTTAATTTGCTCCACACTATCCAAATGATAAGGATTATATGGATGGGAATTTAATTTAAGGACATATACAATGTACAGACAAATGATTCATTAAGGGTTCATCATCATTAAAGTCAAAGATTGCTGAATATTAAAATTCATCTGGATCCATTCTTTTATCTTAATTCATTGCATATTGTCTTGTTCTTATTTACAATTCTTCACTTACTTTTGGTCTACATTTAAATATAATGGCTGCTTAGGAATATGATTCAATAGTTCCTTCTTCAGGCCAACATTCCATAATACGTTCAGTTTATTCTAATCCTAATTCTGCAGGTGTTTATAATTTTAATGTTTCTTCTTTTTCATGTAAACCTTTTTTCAACTTGACTTTAAACTTCTATTAATTGGGAGTGTTATTAACTAAATAAGCTTCAATATTTTTTTATTATCCATAGTATATTGTACCAAAATCAAAATGATTATTCTGTGTTCCATTTGAATCTATTAAAAATCTAGTAAACTCTATTGAAGTAGCATTAATATCAATTGGATTTTTAAGACTCAATCCACTGAGTTAACCATCAGCAATAACTTCTACAATTCCTCTAAAGATTCCTGCATCTTTTGGTTTGTAAAAGACTGAGACTGAGAATTCTTATCCTTAACCTATTGTGAATGAATTAGGATCAATTCTAAAGTCTGGTATCTTCTCTAATTTTAATTCAACTTTTCCAGGTGCTTTTCCTTCATTCTTAAAATGGATTTTATCCATCTTCTCTTTGCCCACTCTAACGAATCCCAAGTTTATAAAGGGTTCATAGATTATACTTAATTAGTATAATTCCATACGCTGCTTATGCTGGGAATGCATGTAATGGAATATCGACACTATACTAACCATCAGTTACGATCTTTAGACTGTCAGAATAACTTTCTAGATTGGCTGTCTCAAATGTCACAATTAGCTTCATTGATAGACCTGCTGCTATAGCTCTTAAATGTTGAAATCTTTATATTACCCTTGCATTTCATAATCACATCTAAAATTTGAATGAGGTTGAAAAACTCTTATCCTACGAGCTGTTTGTGTCAAATTTCTAACAAATACTGTTATTTCATATGTCTAGTTGATTTAAATGTCTTTAAAGATGATTTCATTAGGAACAACTTCTATAGGAGCACCTGATGAAAGTTGTTTAATTTTTGAGGAATTCAGGCTGCTTTTATTCATTTATAAAATAATAAATTATTTCAATATTATATGAAGCATCTCAAACCTATTAAGAATGTATTTCTTTAATAAGTCTACAACCAGGGATCAATAAATCTAGTTGTATTACATGGTTTGTTAGGTTCAAAAACTAATTTTAAAAATATAGTTAATAATGTTCATATAAGTAAACATTTGGCATCAGCATATTTATTAGATGTAAGGTATTGAAATATAATTATTGTAAGGAATCATGGTGATTCTCCATAAACATAAACAATGAGTTATGAAGAAATGGCTAATGATTTAAAACATTTCATTCATGATCATAATCTATAAAATGTTGTTTTATTAGGACATTCAATGGGAGGTAGAATTATTTTTTCATACTTATAAAATTACACATCTGATTTACCATTAGGGAATATAATAGTAGATGTTGGACCTGGTGAAGGAGAGGGCAAAAATTATGTTAAATAATTACAAGATATTGATCTGAAAAATAAGACTTTGAAAGAGATTGAAAATAGTATATTTTAAGTAGTTTAGAGTAAGGAAAAAACACAACTAATCATGACAAATCTCACATATGTTAATAAGGAAGAATTTCACTCTGATTATAAATGGAAAATCAATATAGATGTTATATCTAAATTTATGAGTAATGGTCATTCAGAATTCTATAGTAATTATTAGGGTTCAGCATGTGTAATTTGTGGAGATAAGTCTGATTATGTGAGTATACATGATAGAGAAAAGTTTTTTAAAGTATTTCCAAAAATAGATATTAATCGAGATATTCATTTTATCTAAGGAGCTGGTCATTGGGTTTAAGTTGAAAAACCTAGGGAGTTCATTAAATTAACAAGTTAATATTTATCATCATTTTGAGCAATTTATAGTAAATTTATTGTATTAATGTAAATATCTTTGAATTATTCTAATATATTATAATCATCAATTCTTTAATTGGAATTAGATATTAGAATTAATTTAATTGAGGACATTTTCTTCTTAAATATACTTGAATAGTTGTACATATATTAAGTCTCTCAATTTCTTCGTTATTTTTCATTTCATTAATTTATAAATACAAAAATAAGTAAAAAATCTAAAAATATATTAAAATTATATATATTATTTTTTTAATATTTTAATATTTTAATATTTGAAAAAATTATAGGTTTTATTCTCAATTTCAGAAAATGAGTCCATAAACATGTTCCTAGTCTCTGAGATTTAAGGTCAGAGAACTTTCAATTACTTACTTATTCATCTATAAAAATTAATGATTTTGTACAATCACTTACTTCTCAAGACAATATGTTGAATCAGGATTATTAAATATATATCTTAATATATAAAATTCAAATTCAACATCCTTTTAATTGTAATACAATCTGAAATATTGGACTCAGTCAAAAAAGACATTTTTTATTCAATAGAAATAAATTAAGCTACTAAAATTAATTGTGTTTTAACAATGGTAGAATTTACTCATGGATTAATTGTTTAAGGTAAGAATCATAACATAAAATAAAATAATGAGAGTAATTATCTTTTCTAGAAATCTTAGAAGTTAATTGTTTATATGAAACATTCCAAATTGTTTATGTTTTTAAATTGTTTCATTGGAATTGCAATGTTAAGATGATTGAATAAGTATTAAGATGTAAAACATATTTAATACATTTGGTTATATATTTATCATATTTTTGATGATTCACTTAAATCCTAGATAAAGTAGATTCAGATAAATATGGAGATAGTAAGATTGACTAAAATGAATTTATAGAAATGATGGATAAATGAATTACTGAATATTATTATATATAATAAATAATTATGGGAGATATCTCTGAATAATTGAATCAGTTGATGTAAAAATATGAGTAGTTAGAAATTTAATGGAAAAAAGAGTGTGAAAGTGTTCAGAAGAAGGATGAACTTATAAATCAATTGAAATTAGAGTTGGAAGATAAAAATAAATTAATTGTCACTTTAACATCTGAAGTAGATTCCTTAAATGTTTACATTAATGATTCAATTTCTGAAAAAAAATAATAAACTAGCAAACTTAATGAATTAGATAGGAAGTATTAGAAAGTAAAAGATGAATATAATAAATTAAAACAAAAATTGATTGATCGTGATCTTCACATCCAAGAATAAGAAAAAGAATATAATCATTTGAATTCCTAAGTTTAGAGTGAAACTGAACGTTTAATCAAAACATATGAAATCAAAATTTAATAATTAGAAGAAGAAAAAGAATAGTTAAAATAGGTGAATGAATAGAAGCAATAAAATATTACATTTGATAGCTATAAAAAATGGTTTATTCTATCTGTGGTTTTGTAACCATTGATATTTGGATTGACCAAAATCTTGAGCAAAAAAAAATGATAAATACATATATTTGTTTATAAGTATATGTATACATATTATCCAGTTTTATTCTTTTAAAATTATTAATAATATATAAAATTAGATTCTCATTATTATTTTTAACGATTTTGATACTTACACTTAAGCTCTAATTTATTTATGAATTGTGATTTAAACTATAAATATAATAATTTAGTTAAAAACTAATTCATTAAAATATGATAATAAAAATTTGGAAAGATATTGAGAAGCTGGTGTTAAATATTTCACTTAATTTTTTCATAGAAGAACTCTAGAATATTAATAATCATCGTCTTCTCTTTGCTTATCAAACCTTATTTGATACTCAAGATTTAAAATACATTCATTTACAATTATTCAACTCTCAATATCTTGCCAAAACTTCTTAATTTACTATGGTGAGAATAATGGAAGCTAAATCATATGTAATGGAATAAATAAACATATACCCAACTTCATAAGATACTTTATTAACTATAATTGAATCAATTATATATTTAGCAGAACAAGAAGTTGTAAAATTTCATGATCAAATTACAAAAATAACTAAAAAAAAAGATAGAATATATGATAATTTATTAAGGAAATCGTTGGATAGACCTATGGAAGTAACAGAAAATAAGAGCAAGAGTGTTGAAAGACCATATGATTACAGTTATAATAGAATGATGTATAAGAAATTAAAGTAGGAGGCTTTTAAAATGTTATCAACTAGTGTAGAAATAGAAGATGCCAATGCATTGGTGGATAATTATAAATTAATTAAATCAACAGATACAACTAATGTTCCTTTAAGACAAATGCCAAAATCAAGTTTGCATAATTACTATGTAACTTAGATATTAAAGCCAGTTGGAATAAATGCTTATAAACTTTCAATTATGGATATATAAAAAAATAAAGAAATCTATTTTGACACATTCAAAAATGTATAGCATTTAATTATTATTCTTAGTAAAATGACTGTTTGAAAATTGTTAACGAAATAAAATCTGAATATAAAATTTAAGATAAGTCAATTTAGATTAACAAAACTGAAACTAAAATATATGTAAATTCTCTAAAAATATCAACTCCAAAATTAGGTGAACATTTGAAATCGATGAAAAAAATATCACCTAAAAAATTGAATTTTTGATTTTAATTATTTTATTATGAAAACTCCAGAAATACCCTCCGAATTCTTTAAAGAAGAGTAAAAACAATATTTAGATATACTTATCAAATTTTCAGGTCTAACTTAACGTACTGATTTGTTTCAAGTTAAGCCATACCAAGTAAAAAGTATGTATACATCTATATTATTTAGTAATTTCTCAAAAAATAATTTTATTCTAATGACATCTGATGAGTAATACGATTTTGATTAAGCAGATAAAGTTCTATCAGAATAGACCACTATTGGCGCTTTAATTGGGTTTAGCATTTCTGCTCTTTCAATGCTCTACTTCATTAATTCTAGGCCATTACATAAAAATATTATGGAGAAATGTTCACAAGTGGAATCTTAGGTATGATGCTTGGTTTATCAAACTCTTAAAATCATAATTATCTATATAGAGAGAAAATTCAATAGATGTATGTTAAATTATTGGCTACAAAAAAATAAGGGAGAATCTGAGAACATATTTAATTAAACAGACTTTTTTTTAATTTAACAAATTTAAATTGAATGCAACGAGTACCACAATATATTCAACGACCAATAATCTAAGATTCTTTTCGACAAACATTCAAATAGACTCCAGATAACGAAAACTCCTCTAATTAATATCAAAAGCGAAAACCCATCTAAGCATATCCTTAATATCAATCTACTTAAGTGTTTCAAAAACCTGAGATACGTCCTAATTCATCATAACCTAGACAACCCTCTGTTTAAGCAGTTGCAAGACCATCATCAGCCTCTAATGACAAAAAGGCTTTTTCAAACTAGAAATAACCATGCAGATCTTCATTTAAAGAATTGAAAAATTCAACATATATTTAACCATAATAAGCTACTCCATAATCTAGATATTTTTCATTAAAATAGGCACCAGATACTAATATAATTAAATGTTTGTCAGATTAATAATTTCAAAGCAAATAAATTGATCAATAAGAATATTAAAAATTACATGACAAATTGTAATATTTAGAGAATAAAATCAATAAAATTAAATCTAACATAGAAATCAGCAATTCTTAATTGTAAAAATAATCTGAACGATCAAAGTAAAAGCCACTAGGATTAGCAGCTAAATTTTTTCAAAAAAAAGATCAAGAAAATAATGAACCAACAGAATCAACAACTCCTAAAGAATTAACTAAATGTTCAACCTCCTTAAATTTACAATTAAATAAAGCATTAAAATAGAGTTAATTAATAAAAGAACAAAATTAGCCCAGCATCAATTTAGATTAATTTGTTACATAAGTAAAATAACCTAAAAAACCTGTCTAATAATAATCTTCATTAAATAGACATCAATCCTTAGAAATCAATTAATCATTTAATAAAGTAACTAAACCAATTTTGAATGACAAATCCTATTCATCACAAAAACTTACCAAAGATGATCATGTATTCATATCATATATATATCATAGTTTCTATATTATATATCTAGTGTAGCCAGAGCCGTATTTAATTAGTAGACAAATAAAGTAGATGAAGTTGTTAAAGATCATATAATATAAACTATTTAAGTAAATGACTTTTTTAAATAATTAGGGCTTAGAATATGCTAGAAATCTTTAATTGGAATATTAAGAAGACAAAGTTGTTAATTTACCTAAAACGAATTAATTTAAAACATTAGTGTTTGATTTAGATGAAACTTTAATTCATTGTAATGAAAGTACTGCTCTTCCTGGTGATATTATTTTACCTATAACATTTCCCACTGGAGAAACAATTTAAGCTTCAATCAATATTAGACCTTATGCTTAATAGATCCTTTAGACATTGTCTCGACATTTTGAAATCATTGTTTTTACTGCATCTCATTCTTGTTATGCAAATATTGTTTTGGATTATTTGGATCCAAAGAAACAATGGATTAGTCATAGATTATTCAGAGAACATTGTTAGTAAACTGATGAAGGAGCTTATATTAAAGATTTGAGGTTAAATTTGCTATTTAATTTTTAGAGTTCTTGGAAATAGAAAGATGTCAAATATTTTATTAATTGATAATGCAAGTTATTCATTTGGATAATAAATTGATAATGGTGTTCCTATTATTGCTTTTTATGATAATAAGTAGGATTAGGTAATAAGTGAAAATTAATCTATTAGGAATTGCTCTATTTATAAAATTACTTAATGAAATTCAGGACAGTTACTGATGTTAGAGAATTGAATTCTTAATTATTAAAAGTGAGTTCATTTACCAACTATTAAGACCCATAATAATTATTCTAAGAACTATTTCCAGAATATATACCCAAATGATTAGTTACTTGAATACCTTCATTTTTTTTAATTTAAATTTAATATCAAAAATTTAATTATAAATAGTATTAATGTTATTAGAATGTAACAATAATAACAATAATTAATTATCAAAAAAAATAAAATAAAATTTTCTTTTATAAAATAACTACAATTAATGAAACAATCAGTTTTTTTGGAATTTTGAAGTTATCTCATAAATGATTAATTTAAAATATCAACCAGCACCAAAGTCTTTCATCCAATTCTCATATTCTTTTAGATATTCTGATGAAACAGATTTATTAACTATCTTTAATGCTTCATCAAAATCTTTTTATTCTAAAGGTACATCAACGACATCTTAATGATTAATATATTAAAATACTTGAAATGTCCTCATATTTTTATTATAATTTTTAGAATCCTCCTTCTTCCTTTAATTTTCTTCTCATAGGCAACATAGATGCTTCTCTACAAACATTTGCAATATCTGCTCCTGAATAACCTTCACTTTTATTAACTAACTGATCCCAATTAATATTTGATGACAACTTTAAAGAGTTTAAGTTAATTTCAAAAAGTACTTTTCTTCCTGTAGCACTTGGTAAAGGAATATCTAATATAATTTTATTATTTTACATATTCTTCTTTCAAGTCTTCTTATTAAAGCTTCATCCAAATCCCATGGACGATTAGTAGCTGCTAAACACATTACAGTTTTTCTTTCTTCTCCAGTACTTACACAAGAAACTCCATCCATTTCTATTAACAATTAAGTTTTAACTCTATATTTATAAGATGAATTTACTTTCTAGTTGAATCACCATCATTATCTCCTCTTTTAGAACCTAAAGCATCAATTTCATCAAAGAAGATTGTACTTGGTGCATAAAATTTAGCCATTTCAAATAAGAGTCTAACCAATTTTTCTGATTCTCCTTTCCATTTGCTTGCTAAAGTACATGCAGAAACATTGAAGAATGTTGTTTTACCAGTTGTAGCAACAGCTTTGGCAAGCATAGTTTTCCCTGTTCCCGGAGGACCAAATAACAATACTCCTTTACAAGGTCTTCTAATTCCTGTAAATATTTGAGGCATAAATATTGGTAGTAAAACAGCTTCTTAAAGAGTATCCTTAGCTAACTCTAATTCTGCTATTTATTCAAATGAGACATTTGGTGTTAAATCTAGAACCTCTCTTTCAATCATTTAAATTAAATCACTATCTGGACCCCTTCCATCTGGATAAACATGATCATGAAATGATTTTTTTTAAACCTCTACAGGCTTCTTTTCACCAGTTTTCTTTGGCTTATCTTATTCTTTCTTTTAATTACCTTTTGGTTATGCTTATGGTTTAAAAATATTGTTTGCTTTAGCATCTTTCTGAGATTATTTTGGTTTATCTGCTTTTTTAGAAGGAGGATCCCAAATATCAGGATCTTTTGGAGGAGGATTATTGACAGGACGTTTATTATAGTTATTATTGTTGTTATTATTATTTAAGTAATTACTTGGATTTTGGTTTAAGTTATTGCCATTGTTATTGTTGTTATTATTATTATTATTAACTCTCTTACCATCATTACCTCCTCTTAAGCCACCAAAGAAAATATCATCTGGATCTTATGCTTTCTACTTTGGAGGTGATATTTAAAATTAATTGGCTTTTTATGATGGTGAAGTATTTTCTCTTTGATGTTGAAATGGCATTTAATTGAATGGCAATCGAGGTTATCTGTTATCATCATGAAATTCAGGACATTCTTAAATTACTTTAGGTTTTTAAGGAGATGGTTATTGTTAATCTATCTTAATTAATTCAAAAATTACTATTGGAATTGCCTTTTGTAAAGTCAAATAATGTTTGAGTTAAATTTAATTCTTCTTTTATGTCATTCACTAGTTTACTCCATTCTTGAAATAGTAACTAATCTCCTTAATTTTTTTCTAATTATTGGCTTAAAGTCTCAATTGAAGATTTGAATTTCATGATTGCTTCTGGATATTTCCCTAAATAAGCTAACTCTCTAATTTCATAAATTAAAATTTACCTTGCTTCTTTAATAATTCCCTTCGCAGATTCTAATATTGAAGACATTTTATAATATTTTTTTAATTATGCAGTTATTATATTAAACAAAGCACTTATTGTGATGGTATGAATACTCACTGTTCAATTATGTTAAATCTCAAAGAATATTATTTTTATTTATTTTAAAAATGAACTTGCCTTTCTAATTCAATTTGATAAAAGTTAATTCCATATTAAAATATCATTTGGAAACTTTATCTATGTTAATCAACAATTTTTATTCTTTTATTTTATAATTTAATTTTATATATTGTTCAAAAAATATATTCAATTTAATACTCTTAACTATATTATTAATAGATTATGAATTTGCTATTTTTAGAATATTAATTATTGAGTGTCTTTAATAATGAAGGTAAACGTTTGAAATCGTCAAATTTAGTGTGATTAATAATAATATAAATATAATACATAAAAGCCTTTTACTAAAATTGATTACAACATTTGAATGAAATCCATTTATTATTTTAATTATGTAATCCCCATTTCCAAGAAAGAAATATCCTTCTAAAACAATTGTTGTTAGAAAGAATAATCAGTTGTTTTCATCAGCTGAGCAAGGGGACAAAAAACTCAAATCCTCTAGAGTGAGTAAAGGGAATAGAAGAAAAGGAAATGTACTTGACAACTAAGAACTTTTTCAAATTAATAAAGCAACATAAAAGGTGTAGCATAGTTCTGAGTCAGAATCAGATAGTGATGATTCATTTTAGAAATCTGTTTTATCAGAGAGCTCAAAATCGAGTATTAGATCAGCAAAAACAATTAAATCTAAGTCTTCTAAGAGATAGAAAAACAATATAAAGGATCTGACTTAAAACCTAATATAATAATACCAGACCATACTAAGAAAAGCTGACAACCAGATGACGTAGCAGAAACAGTACATAAATTCATAACAATAGGGAAGAAATATAGTAAAAGATGCTTGACCGAATAGCAGAATAAGCAACTGCATAGATGTATGTTCAACCTTATAAGGATAACAGTGAATATGAAAGTGATGATGAGAATTCTGATCATCTATCATAATTATTTTCAGATTTAGCCAAAGAAGATGATAAGTCGGACAAATCAGATAATTCAATAATAAGTCTTGAAGTGATTTAAGGACAAAATCTACTTCCTAATAGATCAATAAAAGATATTTAATCTCCAGGGACACCAGAATCTTCAATTTAGATTCCAAATGTAGATCTAAGTGTAAGTATGTGATTTACAATAGACAACGAATGTTAAGCGTAGAATTTCAAATTTCCATAGTGCTTTTGCTGGATTTAGTCATCTGTCTGTTTCAGAATAATCATAATCATCAAATGAGGTATAAAAATGTAAGAATATTTTAGATAGAAATTGATTAATTAAGCAAACTGTAAAATCACTATGGGAAGATCTATTAAAAATTGAGTAGTGTTAATGGAGCATTACATATAAAGTACAGGAAAATTAGAAGTTTCTCCAAGTACAAATTACTTTATGTAAAAAATAACAATTAATGGAGAGTTCTTATGAAGATGGTTATCCTTTATTAAAACTAAGAAAAATTTTGGCTTATTCTTTTTTGACAACAAAAAGATTATCCAAAATAATAGTCAGATCTAGAATATATTAATATCTTTTGACTTTTGTGACCTTAGGAAATATTATATTATTTATCTATGATCATTTAAATTAGAATAACTAGAGCTTAATTGCACTTAATTATGGTAAAGAGAATACTAATAATTAGTTTTCCTGTGGTTATATGTAGTGGATATTGTCCTTTAGTTATTTGCATTTGGGTTGTTTAGATCTAAATTTATATTTCTAGGAAGAATGATTGATACAATTCTAATAGTGTTGTTTTATTATCATTTAGCTTACAACAAATCTATAATAAATATTACACCTTTAAGAATGATGAGATTACTAAAACAATTAGGAGCAATATTTTAGGGTATCTAAAATATATTACTTAGGATTATAAAGGATGATTGAAGCATTAATAGAGTCATTAAAATTCATTTTTGAATCTACAGCAGTTGTTATTTTATTTGTCTTATTTTTTGCATCTTTAGGAAATTCTTTATTTATGGGTTTATTCAATGAACGTTGTTTACCATCAGAAGAAGATGAATGGATTTAATGTTACTAAGGAGAATGTCCAGATGGTAAGACTTGTGTGATGACTAATAAAGCCTTTAATATCCCGACTAATTTTAATAATGTCATATTTTCTTTTGGTTTAATGTTAAAAACAGTTACTATGGATGATTGGAGTTGGGTGATGTATTATACAATAAGAGCTTTTCACCCAATAGTATGGATATATTATGTTTTGATTATTTTTGTTGGTGGTTTTTTTGGATTTAATTTGCCTATAGCTGTCTTTAAGACTCATTTTAGTGAAATGTAATTCAGAACAATCTCAAATTAAGATGAGAAAGTTGAATCAATTAGCAAATTATAATTAAAGAAAATAGGATTTTTTTATTATGTGAATTAAATGAATAATTACCTATTTTCAAAATAATAAAGCATCTTAATTTAAGAACCAAGAATAAACAAACTTTCTTAAGCTTGGGATATGTAACCAAAATTATTATTAGGAAGCATGATAAATCAATACAAGATAGGTGAAAGTAATTTTACTTAACTTAAGAATACTTTTAAAAACTTTTCATTAAAATATATATTACTTCCAAAATTAAGTGATATTGCAAAATTTTATAATAGTTTAGATATTAAATTATTTACATAAGATTTTAAATAACAAATGATAATTAAATAATTTAGTAAATCATCCTTTTTGTTGGAGAAATATATTGATTAAAATTGTCATTATGTACCCACTAGCCAAATTGATATTCTTAGATAATCAATGTTTTTAGTTTTAAAAACTACAGAAAACAAACCATTTAGTGGATAAAAAAAAAAGAAGTTTTTTTATAAACCAATCTAAAATAAAAATAAATTTATATAGAATCCTAGAACTAGCAGATCAGAGTTAACTGTAGGTTGTTCACTAATAAATGAGAACAAAAAAATGATGTTACCAATTAAACTATCGTAAAGAATTAAAAAAGATAATATTAACACTTCTGATATACATGGATCCAAATCTAGTTCAAGTTCAAACAATCTAACTTAAGGTTATTAAATGATTAAAGATACTGATAAAGAAAGAAGGAAGTTTCCATATTTTATGAAATAACTTTCTATTCCTTTGGAAAGTGAGAAAAGGGAATTTACTTAATTTAACAGTGGGGAATTGAGAATCCTTGTAAATGGTGTGTATTTGGACTATGAGAATGTGTAAAGAAGAGTCAATGCTAATATTCATTAAAAAAATTAAGAAGGTCCAAGAGGTTAAGAAGAGTATACCTAATTGAGGAGAAAGGAATTTGAAAAGAAAATAATAAAAGCAAAACATTGGTCAGGAAATAATGTTTTAATTAGTTCTCATTCATTAATTCAAAAATTTGATGATATCTTTAAAAGTCTCAATTAAAAAGATATTGAGATCTGGCCTAAGTCATTAAGTGGAATTATACTTAATTTAAGAAAATATGCTTTTTAAATTATTCATTTTAAATTAACAAAATTTTTGTTTGATTTGACTATTTTAATAAATACTTTGTTTTTGGCACTTTAAGGTACCATAAATAGAAGTATAATCGATAATGAGGAAGATATAGCTACTGTGGTCTTATCAACAGAAATAATTTTGCAATTAATTGTTTATTAACCAAGTATTTAAATATAACATATTAGAAAGAATAGCTAAAAATAAACATCATGTAATTGAGCTTTTGATTGTGATACTTAGTTTAATAGAATTTGGATTTAGTGACTATTTGAATGTGAGTGAATAATATCTTCGATTGATGAGATCAACGAAATGTCTATTATTCTATAGATGTATACTCTATATTTAAATGGCTCGGATAATTGGAGCAATAGCTTCTATTACTTATAAATCTTATATTTATCTGACATTTTTAATGTTTTTTATGATTTTAACTTTTGGATTGATAGGTATGGAATTATTTGCAAATAAATTTGATGAGTATCATAAGAATGGATATATGTAATCTTTTGATGATCCTGCTAAAGCATTTATGACTGTATTTAATATTATGACTAATGATGATTGGTTTGGAGTCTATCGTATTGGTACTGAAGTTTAAACAGAATTAGCAGTGACTTTTTCAATAGCTTTAGTGTTTACTTTAAATTATTTTATTTATGGTATTATGATGGCAATTTTACTTGATGGATTTAGTTAATATTTAGTAAGAGAATCTTCGAATGAAGAGAATGAATTCATGAAGGAAAAAATTAAATAGATTAACAAACTTAATAAATAATTAGACTCAGATTAAACTGATGATGATTCTGAAAGTGAAAGTTCAAATTCTAGTTCTTCTTCAATTAAATAATATAAAGAATTAGCTAATAATGTTATTGTTAATAGTAATAGAAATTAAAGGAGAGAAAGTACATCTCCAGAAAATCTTTTAGCCTCTTCAAGTAATGTTAGAGAATACTAATAAAAGAGAGACAGCTGTTTTACAGAAAAATTGTTTCATTCCCTTTAATTTCCTCCAGCTAGAAGTAGGAGACCTGATGTTGTTAATGATTAAAAAAAGAAAATTAAAGATGACTTTAATAAATTGAAAAATAACACTAATATCAATATTAATCATTTAAAAGCATAAGAATCAAAAAAAATCAAATTAATATAAGAAAATATAGAATAAATAGAAAGACAATTACTTAAACAAAATCCTAAATTATATACAGGGAATGATTGTCTCTAATCCTATTATGTTTTTCACAAATCAAATAATTTTAGAAAACTCCTCTTCAAAGTCAGTTAAAGCGATTATACTAAATATTTCATAGACATCACTTTACTTTTATCTATTACATATTTAGCTATACCAAATGATATTCAAAAATAGCCTTTACTTGTTACTTTATTATTTGTCCTGAACTCAATTATTTTTATAGAATTTATTATCAAATCGATTGCTTATGGAGCATTCTTAGATAAAGGATCTTATTTAAATGTAAAATTATAATTAAAAATAATAGTATACATGGAAAATTATTGATTTGACTTACATAGTAATATATTATGTTCAATTTTTTTAAATTGGTTATTTACCAATTTTTAAAGTTATTGAAACATTTTTATTCTTTAGACCTTTAAAGGTGCTTTACAGAATAAGATGGGTGGCAAGAGTAAGAGCAGCATTGACTCAATCTTTATTCGATATTATAAATGTATTTGTTGTTTTATTGCTTGTTTGGTTGATGTTTGCTGTTTTTTCTATGATGCTTTATGCAGATAAATTTGGTTATTGTGAAGAATAATTTAATTATAATATTGGAATTGAGGAATGCTAATAATAAGGCAAGGAATGGAGGGTTTATAAACATAATTTTGATAATATTACAACTGCTATGCCAGCCCTATTTGTTATATCCACATTTGATGGATGGGGAGCAATCTTATGGGCATCTCAAAATAGTCGAGAATCACATTATGGTCCTCATCCATATTATAGTTAAGCTCCTACTTATGTCTTTTATATAGCTTTTTGCACAATTGGATCTATGTTCTTTTTGTAATTGTTTACTGGAGTTCTATTTATAAATTTAAAGGCGAATTCTAAATAAATTGAGAATCAACAATTAACTCAAGCATAATTAGAATTCAAGAATGTTACTGAAATAATTTTATTTGATCATCCAGTGAGATCATCATTACCAAAATCATATATTAGAAAGATACTAGCTACTATAATTACTAGTTAATTTATGGACTTCTTTATGTTTTCTATATTGCTAATAAACTGTGTAACTATTATGATGATATATCATTCTGCTGATTTTCACTATAATAAAATCATTAATCTTATTAATCATGCTTGCACAATTGTATTTGCTATTTGGTTATTACTCTAAGCTTTTGCGTTGGGAATTAATAGATTCAAAGATAATCCATGGAGATTATATACAACTGTAGTAATCATTTTAGGTGTTATTGATTTACTTGTAGATTTCATTTGGAATTGGTTCCAATTATATGTGTATTCTACATAGTTGACTCCTTATTATCAACTACTAAGAGTAATGTATATGGTAAGGAATTTGAGAGTAATAATACTTTTTTAAGGACTCTAAAAACTATAAAGATTAGTAAGAGTAATCTCATTTGCTTTTCCATTTTTGTTTAAAATCTTATTTATTTTATTAATAATAATGGTAGTATTTGCATTTTATGGAACTATGTTATTTGGCCATATTGATAAGGGTGAAGTGATTAATGATTTAATTAATTTTAATAATTTTTGGTTAGCAATACTAACTTTGTTTAAATGTGCTAGTGGTGATGATTTTAGAAGTATAATGAATGATTGTATGCATCATAATCCATATTGTTAAGAAGATCCAAAATATTGTGGATCTCCTTATTCGTAAATATATTTTATCTTGTTTATGCTAATATCAAATTCAGTGCTTTTAAATCTGTTTGTTTTGGCAATGATTGAATAATTTGAGTTATTTTTTAATAATCAAGATTCAATCTTATAAACTTATGTTGAAAATATTGATACATTTAGGAAGGTTTGGTTTAAGTTTTCTTGTAATCATGGATAATTTTTAAATATTAAAAACTTACCTTTCCTCTTAATGGAAATAAAGGAACCATTAGGTTGTAAGTCTTATGAAAATCAATGGGATGCAGCTAAATTCAGTTTGTAATATAATTTAATAAGTGATGAAGAAAATAGAATTACTTATAATTAATTATTATATGAAATATTTTTCCATAGATACAAAAAATTAATATTAGGATAATGTTCAGAAATTGCTGCTGAAAAGATGTTATATTTTCATAAGACAATGAATTTTCGATTAGCATATCATAGGAGAGGATTAAAATTCAGAAGAAGCAATATAGGTCCATAATTGAAATTGAAAGGAAATTGTAATGCCCTTAGCTTTTAATTAATTGCCTTGACTACATTCAGAGTATGGAAGAGTTATACTTAATAGATGATTTAAAATATTCTCACTGAATAACAATACTTTTCTGATAGATCAATTAAAGACACAGAACCTATCAGACATTCGATATCTTTAAAAAGTATGGAGAGTCAGGAATCTCGTATTAAACTAAATGATAAACCTATATATTAGAAAAGGAGATTAGGAAGATTAAAGAGAGTATCATTATAGGGTTAATTAAATGATTATTTACCTGGAGATTTAATAAATGTAAAAATTATATTTAATTATAATACTAGCCTAAACCAGTTTTGAAAAGGAAGAGCAGTTTTGGAATAAATGTAGAGGAAGGAAATGTTCAATCAGTTTATGATACTGTAAGAATTCAAAAAATGAAATGATGTATAATCTACTAAGCAAAAAATATTATATAGAGATTCAAGTATTTTCATCATGCTTTTAAACATCTGCTTAAGATTTGGAGTTATTTAATAAACTTTTTATTGTAGCATTTTTTGAAGCTTTAATTCTTTCAAATAAATTTCGATTTGATTTTGTCCTTCTATATAGTTTTTTTTCTTTCCCTTTATTTTATTAATAATATAACTCTATCTTTTTCAGTATTGCATCTATGTTGTGTTCAGGAAAATATACTAAAGTTGATTTGCAGATGTCCATTTCAAGATTTATATTAGTATGTACTATATCAAGGATCTTTTATTACAATGAATCAATTTAGGATCCTTCTTTTATATCTCCTTTTAATTCAATTAATCCAGAACTTGTTAATTGAGTAGTTTATCCTAAATTCTTTTTATCTTCAATGAAACTAGCTCTATTTTTCTTTTAATCTAAAGAAATTGTAATTTGTTGTAGTTATTATTATTATTATTAATTTTAAGAGCCAGGACTTTAATTAGATGTTTATTGATTTTAATATGATCTTCTTTTTGGTTTTTATCCCATTTAAATTGTTGTCTTCTTTACTTTTTTTCTTTGATCACTTCCCATTTAAATTCTTCTTTCTTAACTATCAAATTATTTTTTAATGTTAATTGAATCTTTAATATCACTTTCTTCACTATTCTTACTCATTTGCTTAAGAGACTATAAATGATTTTCAAATTCCTATTGACCAAGTTGTTATGCTAAATTTCCTAATTTCTATGATACTTATACAAATCCCAAATCATCTAGATTGGATGATCTTCTTGTTTTTTATGGTTTCATAAAGAGATTATTTTATAGTTAGGTAGTAGGAATAGATAACATTTAAGATTATTCTAATGTTTCTGTAATTTTATCTTAATTTTAATTTTCTTTCTTTAAAAATTAAATTGCTCTTGTTCTTTCTTTTCCAAATTATATTCTTTTAAAATTGATCATAGTTTTTCTCATTTGATTTCCCAAATCTAAATCTCTACTTTCTCTTAAATCAGTAGTTATTCCAGCAGTTACTCTCAAATTTTTTTACAAAATTGTATTTTACTTTTCACTATTTGAAATTGATTTACAATCATAAATATTTTGAGAAGACTCATTATTATTAGATGATATTTCATCTTAATTTGGACTCAATTAAAATCCTAAAGAAGTCAAATATTCATCTGTGTATTCTCTAAAAATAATTATTTTATAAATATTACTATTCAGTCAAATTACCAACAATTATTCTTAAAGCACATTCCTAAATTTTATCTAAAATTTCCTTCACTCTTGTTTTTTTTGGATTACGATAAGGTAATTTAATACGATTATTAAATTTAACTGAAGTAAATTTATTAGCAATTTTATTTATATTTGGTTATAAAAATACAAATGGACATCTATAATTAATAATGAGTTTGATACTAAATGAAATTATGAGTCCATTCACATATTTCACATACATTTCCTGACCCTTTAAATGCTGGATATAATAACAATCTATCTCTTTTCATACAAAATATTTCATATTCCTTATCATTCTCTGCAATAACATTTATAAAATCATCATAACTAAAATCAATTCATAAACTATATACTCTATATAAGCCATCTAAGTAAATTTAGATGCTCTCGCTTTGTATTCATAAGGTTACTAAGTAATAAATTCTCTTTCCCCTAATACTGCCCTACATAGTAGTACTGATAATTTACCCAGCACTAACTTTCTTCAAAAATGTCTCTGTTGCTTCATAATAATCATTTTCATCTAAAAAATATATAATTTTAATTAGTACTTTTATGATCAGCAATATATTCCAAAGCACCTGAAAGAACAAACCAAATTTTTTTTGGTTAATCATATCGAGAATAGAGAACTTCTTCTGGTAAAACTTTTTTTTCTTTCACAAACTAACAAAGATTATTGATAGTAATTTCATTAAAATTATCTCTTAAGAGTCTGGATTTCCGGAGTGTATTACAATATAAATCTGTCAAGACCTCTTCTCTTAAATGTTTTGTAAGTTATGATAAAAAGATATCTGCATGACTGTCTTCTTCTTGTTCTAATTTAAAATAGTACTCAAAGTATTTCTTAACCTTTTAAAATATTTAAAATAATGTAAACCTTTAATGATAAATTTAAATTTAATCCCCGTTTTCTAATATGTTAATGTATTTAACGAAGTTTAAATTTATATGTAGTTTTCTTATCTGAAATAGATTTAAATATGTTTCCTATATTTGAAATGCAATAACCAAATATTCCACAAAGTAATAATGTTACTACAATTACAAAAATTCTTTCAAATGTAGTCACAGGAACTATATCACCATATCCAACTGTTACAGTAGTTATTACACTCCAATATAAAGATATTATATATCTATCAAACCAATGATATTCATATGCAGCTGGATCATAGTGAGTTAACCAAGTATCATTCACTCCAAATGATTCATGTTCAGTCAAAGCAACAAAATGCCAAGCACATCCACAAAAATGACCTGTTAAAACCAGAAAAAAGATAAGTTTGAAAAGATCAACTACAATTTGAATATTTTCCTATTTATATATTTATATATGCGTAATACTTCTAAATTAAGCATTTCTTCTATGCTTTCCATTAAGGGGTTTAATCTAGTTAATCTTAAAAGTAAAGTGTATCTAACAAATGGGATATTTAGATTTGATATTAAGAAAGGGATCACTACAATCAAATCCCAAAAAAAGTTCTCCTTTAGATAATGCTTCACTATTGATCTTCTATCTTCATGCATTAAACCTTTATCGTAATATGCAGTATTAAAGTTTAGAATGATTTCTGCTACAAATATCCATGAAGGTAATAAATCAAATAAATATTCAAAAACACCTGATGTAGTTATGTTGAAACTTATATTAATGGGAATATAAAAAATGTTCATTACAATAAATAATAATAAAACGATATCCCAAATTATTTTAAATTTACTATCTGGTTTTATAACTATTATATTTCTACTAAGAAAATCTTCACAATATTCTAAATAATGCAAATACTTTGTTGCTTTTTTTTAAAAATTATATTTCAAAATTAAGAACTAATATTTTTATAAATATATTACTAAACTTGGTTTTTATTTAATTTATCGAGAAACCAAAATAAATTCAAAGTTACTAGTCAAATCTCCAATAACAGAAAATATTTTTTAGGTTAAAAGCCTAAATTTTATAGTTTCTGTTTTTGTCTTTAATTATTGAATGAATCTAGAAACTAATCGAATTATCATTAAACCTTTTTATGACCAGATTTGATTCAAACTAAAATATCATCCTATAAAATACCCTATTGTACCCTCTCTACGACTTGATACTCTTTTTTTTGGTTAATTTTCTATTATTCTAATTTTATTCTGTGCTTCTCTTGTTTTCATTTTCTATATTTTGTCCTCTTAAATTTCAAATTACTAAACGAAACTTTAATATTTTTCAAGTTTTGAGTTAGACTTGCCTGTCTAATAGTGTAGATTATAAGTTGATTCTAACATTTAACCAGATTGTCCTTTTTGATTCGGAGTGTTATTTTGTTATTCTTTCTAAAGAACACTTGGATTCTTCTATTATTAAATAAAAGAATGAGTTCTTGATTTGGGAGATCCATCATCACCTAAGTTTTCACTAGTCATAATTTAAATACAACAGTCTTACTTAAAGCTACTTAATGAATTTTCCTCATTAGAACTATCAGATTTATGTCCATCGTTTAATGCTCTAAAATTCTTCCTTTCAAATATGTTTCTCTTAAGTTTCAATGCTTCGTCCATTTATAAGTCAACTAAGTTTTCATTAGAATAAATAGGAATTAAATCATCAAATCGAGGAGATAAAACATTTTAACTGTGTATGGGACTTTCAATACTAAGGAAGGCAGTCTCCTTATTTTACATTTATTATATTTTATATACTGAATTATATACTTAAATATTTAGAATCAATATTTTTAATATTCTCATCCTTTATAAATATAACCATTTAAATCAAACACAATTGGATAGACATGTAAGAATTAATATCTGAGGAAGTGTGAAATTTCTATTTTAATTTATTTTAAAATTATTGGATGGAACAACTATTCAAATTAATAAATCTATTAATACATCCAGCTTCCACACAACTATAACTCAAAAGTATCATTGTTCTAATTACAGCCATAAATAAGGCATAAGAACTTGAAATGGTCAAAAATTTAGAATTGAATTATAAAACTGAGATGAAGTATAAAATTTATTATACTACTAATTAGCCCTATCTAAAGTATAATAGATTACTGTTTCTTTATAGATTCTGTTTCATCAACTTAGCATATTCTAATAATTTCTGTTTTCTTTATTGTGCACATTATATTAACATTAATGTTAACTTATTTTCACTTTGTAAAGAATAAATCAACAACATTATAATACATTTTGCATTCATTTCTAACTTATTACTAATTACTCTTTTAAATTCCTATTATGTATTCAGCATTAAGATTTATTTATGATTCATAGATCTGCAACATTAGCGACATTTGTACTTCAGATGGTAGAATAGGGGTAATACTAATAGGATTATTGAATATCATATTTACTCTCATTTTAAATTCAATACATATGTATTTTGGAAGATGTGAAAAATTAATGGAAGATAATTATATTTTAACATTGGATTAATCTATTGTTTTTAATGGTATCATGTAAATTTTGGTATTAATCTCAATTGTTCTAAAATCAATAGATATCTTACCAGAATTGAGATTTGCGTTGATTTTAATAAAAAGTTTGATATACGTTATAACTTCAATTAACCGAATAAATCAATTCACATATATATTAGTAGAGACAGTTGGGATTGCATTGAATATATCCTTATCATTCAATTTAAACATCTATGAATTATTCTTAATTATCTCATTTTAATTATGTTTATGCATATAGATTCAAAATAGAATTGTGAATTACCATATTACTTTGAAACAATAGTTGAATTTAGTTACACTTTAAGTATAAGTATATTTTAAAATAGATTCTAGAGGAAAATAATGAAATGAGTGCTTTACCAAAATCCAAAATTATCTTATCAGTCATTAAAAAGAATCATTTATGCAAAAAATGTAAGAATTTTCATTAATTGGTTGAATGTTTATTACGTAGAATGGCCAATACAGCCGTAAATAGAAATTAACTCTATGTTTTAATTTATTGTTCTTATGTAGCAAATCATGCTCCATTAAAGGCATTGATTAGATTGATTTTAATGAGTTCTGATGATATTTATTATAGAATAGCATCTCATAACTTATAATAGGAATTATACAAAAGAACTTTATAATTTTAGAAAGAAGCTTAAGTTAAGAATTCAATAAGAAATGCTAATGAACATTTGAATTCATTAGATGTATAATCAGCATTTCATACTTCTCATTCTGCAGCTATGTTATTTCCTTTAATTATTGAAACTTTAAATGGTAAAATAAATTTTTGGAATAAACTGATAAATGGTTATAATGATATTGATCATTGTCTACATGAAGCACTAAAGACAACTTCTAAAATGTTAAGATGTAAAAAAGAATTTGAAAATAGATTTGATATGATAAATAATAGATTAAAAGGATCTTCAACTCAAGATATATTATCTATGAGAATCATATAAATCTATCAGACAGGAATTTATTCTAATTCATTCTAAGCATTTTAATTAGAAAAAGCTATCGATGATCTATTAAAGAGTGAGAGATATAAACAAGATGAATCGTTGGATAACATTCAACTTATACAAAGTATATAAATTAAATTAATTTTAAAGATAGATTGATAATCTTAAAATCTAGTTTAGTTCGTAAAAGGGGAGAACTAGTTAATACTAATAGTAAATAATTATCATAGTTTTTATGTGATTCTGAAGATAATGTTAAATTAATTAAACACTGCAATTAATTGATGCCTAATTTTTTATAAAGTATACATGATTAGTTAATGGATAATTATTTATAAAATGGTCATTCCAAATTAATGGTTCATGGAGAATCAACATTCTTTTAAAATATTTAAGGATATATAGAACCTTGTAGTATCAATTTATATAATTATTTTGATTCAAATAAAAATGACTTTTTGTTAAATATGATTTTAACTAAAGAATAATCTAATAATGAAACTATCTTATTTGGAGTGGATGGTAGGATACTTGGATTCACTAAATAATTTTATGAAGAAGCTTTGAAATCTAAAACCAAAATAGAAAGTTCTCATATGTCTAAACGAACTGAAACAACAGCTTCCTAAATGGATATCAAGGAACTTTTAGCAAGATATCCATTAATTTAATATTATATACCATCCATAAATTAATAAGTTGAAGAATTAAAAGTCTAAATTAATTCATCATCTAATTATCTTATGAATAATTTAAGATCATATTGGATTGTTCCATCAAATCATAGTGATTGTCTCTTAAATTCACAATTAATATTATCATAATTTAAAAGAAGGAGTAATGGTTCATAAGCATAACTCAATTTAAGATCTTATAAATCATAAACTTATTCTAGATATTCTTAAAATTCTGTGAATACTAATGTAGAAATGTATGATGATTAAGAAATTCCATTAGAAATCAGAAAATAAATCTTAATTGATAATATTCCTATCATACTTTTGCATCCAGAAGTCTAAGAATCTGTTAAAAAGATGGTAGAATTTGATACTTAATCACAATATATGTAATTAGGTTTATTTTATAGTCTGACATTTAAAGTATTAAAATATAAAAAAGGAACTTATGCTTATTTTATGGTTTCTATCAAAGAAATGAAACATTTATAATTATAAAATACAAATCAGCATTTCACAACAGTTCCATCTTAAACCACTTAATAATAAAGTTTATATCCATCATAGGATTTGAACAACAGTGATCTATTCCCAAAAAGTGAAATTGTTGAAATTGATGAATCTTAAAATGCCATTATTTAAGAGATTAAAATGATGAATTAAATGAAATCTGTTAAATAGTATGATAATGAAGATATTAGTAATAATAATAATATTCTTGATAATTCAAAATCTTTTGAGATAAGTTTTAAAGTTAAACAAAGTGATAGATCTAATATTTTTGATTCTAGCAGATAAATGCTTGTTTAATAACCTTTGTATGTTAAACCTAGACAACTAGATAAATTATGTAACTAAGAATTTGAGTAATTGGAAAATGAAATGCATGTATATCTTAATCATATTATTTAAAGGGATTAAAAGATAGACAATTAGAATTGTTAGATGAAAATGAATAAGAAATAGTTAATGAAAAGTTTGAATCTAATAGTTAAACTCTAAAGAAGAACTCCATCTTGGGTAAGTTAAGAATAGCCTAGATGTAAAAGAAAGAGAATGCTATGGATTTTGCATCTAATCCTTCTAGAACTTCAACAAATTCAACATCTAAGGAGTCCTTACTAATAGTTTAGCAATTATATTATAATACCCAACTCATTACTCCTCTTAAGAAAATAGGATTCATTCTATCATTAATATGTCTAGCTATTATGATTGTAGATATAATAAATGTTTAAATGATATCAACTAATCTAGTATCTTAAACAGATTAAGTTGTTAATTTGAGAAAACCTCAAAATATTAATTACTTTTACACTTCTGCTATGTATTAAGAGTGGATTCAATATATTTAATCTATTAAAATAATTTCCTCAAGTCCTTTTATGGATGAAAGAAATACAGAGACCTTAGGATAAATGTATGACTATGCAAGATAGGAAATGATTAATTTGGCAATATAAGTACCTAAATAAGCCTAGGATTTGGATGTCAAAACAATCTTCAACTTTAAGTATATAGAAAATGGAGTTATTAAATATCAAGATCTTCCATTATAAGATTTTTATTAAGTCATATATTAAACAGCCGAAACTTCATATAGAAACAATTTAGGAAAATAATAATTCTTGTATACAGATATGTTAACAACAGGAACAATAAGGGTGAATTTATGGTAAATGATTGATTTGCATAATTAACTCATTTAAATTATCACTTAAAATACTATTGATACCTAATCTTCAGTAAGATCCTACTTCTTAACTGTTATGATGGCTTAATTATTTTCTGTATTATTTTTTATAGGAGTGTAATTAAAATATTGGCTTTTTATAGATCACATTACAAAATCCATATTGTTTTTGGTATCTCGCTTAAATGAAAATTAATCAATAGATTAAATTAATCGTTTCTCTATGATAAAAGAATAGTTAGAAAATGAAAGTACTAATACATGGAAACTTTTTAATTTTGGAGAAGTTATGTTTGAATTTTCAGATAAAAAGTAAAAAAAAGTATAATTAAAGTAATCTATTTCAATTTAATCTACATAAAATAATTATCGAGTCACAAGTGCTTTATATTCCAGAATATAGAATACATATTATTTGAACAGAACAAATGTAATAATAACATTTTTGTTGGCTGTAACTTGGTCAGCCTTTTTAATGGCAGGATATCTTATACATATGTCATATAATGATAATTTCTAACCATCTTTAACTGTTACGTTAAAATTTGTATAATTTAGACACAATATGGATTCATTAGCTTTAATTGCAGGTCTTACAAAAACTGAACCTCTAGTTCCAAATTATAATTTAAGTTTCATTAATTAAACTTTATCATCATCTCTATTAATTGAATATAAGGAGAATTTGCTACCATTAATAAATGAAATAGCTGATGTGATTTTGACAAATGCAAATGCCAATAATAAGAACAGTATTTTTGATGGAGTACTCAATTATGATTTATGTTTATCGACTAGTTTAGATAATCTTCCAGTATGTGATTTATCAAAACAATCTTTAGCTTATGATAAGTAATTAATATTTTTATTGCAATAGGAAAGATTTATACTTAGATATTATTGTAAATGGTGCTCTTGGTTTTACAGCAGCATTTGTTAAGTTTATAAATTAAGAATATGATTACGAGATAAATAACTTGAAATATACTACAAATATAGAAGAATGCAGAATCACTGCATAATCATAATAGTTTTAGAATTTCATCCTATAATATTTTACTGATATCTAGACAGCTATGAGATCATTTTTAGTTTTGTTTTAACAAGATAATGCAAATATCAGTTAAGGAATTATTAGTGTGATATAAGTGTATTATTATGGATTCGGATTGAGGTATTAAAATATAAATTATAAATCAGTTTATTCGCTATATATTGTACCTTGAGTTTTGTATGGATATATAAACAGCAATAAACTATTTAATCATTAAGATAGATTTTAGTGCTTATTCCAGTCGATCTGATTCTAACAGCAAATATTAGAAGCCAAGCAAAGGAAATTCATTAGATGTTGTACTGAATGACTTTTATAACGTAATTAATATGTGAAAATATGAAATTATAATAAAAAAATTATTATTTAATTAAATCAATGAATTATTATTATTATTAAATTATATGATATAATAAAATATTGTAACATGAATGACTTATTATATACTTCTTTATTTAGAATTAAGAAATGAGAACATTTTCATAAAATATTATCATAAAATATTATTTAATATAAAAAAATAAAATAATGACAAACCAATCTAAAAAATAAATTTTCATTCGCTTTGTTTTTCAATAACTTTTTATTTTTCATCTTCTTCAATATTTTCTTCATTATCTTCTTTATCTTTTTCTTTATTATCTTCTTTATCTTATTATTATTCTTATGTTTAATTGCAATTCTTTTATTTCTATATGAATTTGAAATAAAACTTTGAGCTTCCATAGATCAAACACCCAACCCCTACAATGACCCCCATTATTGTTAAAATTATCTCTACAAAATTATTGTTTTTTTTATTTAATTCAGGAGAGGATTTAAAAATATTTTAACTTTAAACTTAATAAATTACCTATAATTATTCCCTTTTGAGTTAAACCTCTAGTTGTCTTCTTCTAATTTATTTAGGAACTGGCTCAGCAATAGAGTTTATATAAAATTCAAACTCTGATTTGGGATCAAAATTTAAATCATCGCATTTAAATCCAAAAGTTGTAGTAACTTCTTTTTGGATTGAATAATCAAATTTTAGATCATAAGATTTTCCATCCTAAACTATGTATGCTTCCAAATAATTAATTTAAAAATTAGAAAATGATGGATCTGAGATGGTTTAGGTAACTGTTAATTCCCTTTTATCAGCATTAAATTCTTAATTGAGTGTTTCACTCACAACAAATACAGGTCCAACTTTACCATCTGAACTATCAGTAATTGATATTGCTTATGTATATTAAGAAACACTCTCTGTAGCTCTCTCTACTGAGATCTATCCAATAAGTATTGCCATAAATTAAGTTATTTTCGAATTGGTCAATGCAACTCCAAGATAACATTAATAAACATATGATGAAGTAGTCTCAAATTCCTCACAGTAAGTTTAAATCTGATCCATAGATAGAGTTATTTATAATGAATCAGGGGTTTCAGAATTTAGAGTGTATTATATTTAAGTATGATCTAAAATCATTTAAATAGTAGAATCTGTTATTCCTTTTGTTAAATAGATTTTTGGAATCAAACAAAAAGCAATCTTAAAATTGTATTTCAAAGTGATTATATATTTTCCATCTTAAACTGCTCCAGTTGATGATGTAATGAAATTTTTATCAATTATACTTAAATCACAATCATCAGATTAACAAATATAATTGTATAAATAGTATTTATCATTACATATAGTACAAAATCCATTATCACAACTCTTGCAATTAGGATTACATTCTTTACTAATAGTTAGACCTGTAAAATAAGCTCCATTTTAATTTATTTTAATTGAAGAAGTTGTTGATTATAATTAAATTGTTGCTCTGCCTATGTCATTCTAAATTTGAATGTCTCCAGAGTTTTATTTATCGTTGATGACTATATTATAGGTTTGAAAAGTGGGTTTGTAGAATGTAAAAGAATAAAACAGAGTTTCACTTGTATTAGTTAAAATATTCTATCTAGAACATAAGCCATTTCCAGGAACTATATAACATTCTAACCATTAGAGATCATCTCCTGAACAAGTAGATGCCTAGATAGGAGCATTACTTTAACAATCTATCCATCCATCATTTTCTAATTGTACTTTAAATTAGTCAATGACAGGATATATTTGATCCCCTAAGACTTCTAAAATAATTAATGAACAGATTAGTATCGGTATCATTTAATATATTAATATAATTTTTTTTGATGTTACTACAAATTTAAATTAACCTATATATATATATATAATATAATATTCACATGGTTTTTAATAATTCAATGACTTCTAATTATGAATTAAGATAAAAATTAGCATATGATGGAACAAGACCTAAGGAAACTGAGAAATGATTAGCATTCTATTAAATTGATATAAATTTACTACCTCAGTAAAATATTTTCTACTTTAAGTGATTACCTTAAAATGAGAGAATACATCTTCGTTTTCAATTCCCCTTGCTATTATTAAAGCAAAATCTAGTTTTCCTCTTTAAAGATGTTCCTTCTACATTATTAATTCTAAAATCATTCCTTTATTTAAATTCTTTGGGCAAACCTCTACATAATTTGATTTCACTATTAATTAAAATGTAGGATAACGATCAACTATAGTTTATACATTTTCTACAAGATCTTGAATTAGTTGTTAAGCATACTCCTCTTAATTTTTCAATTGCCAACATATAGAACTTTCTTTAACTTCCATAACAGCTCCTTCTGTTTTTGTTGCATACTAATTGAAAACTTTTTTAACTTATATTAAACATTAATAATCTATATTAAAAAGTGCATCCCATTAAATTGAATCTGATCTATATAAAAATCCATTTTCTGCAAATAAGTTTACATTTGATCCATTAAAGTTAGATGATAATTCATTGTATAGACCACTTGAAATGATATAAACCTTATGATTCTTTGATATTCCTTTTAATGCCTATACAATAGATTATTACACTTTTCTAAGGACAATTACATCTTCATTTCCTTTCATATGTGGACTTTATTGGAAAAAATGATGAGGTTTATAATCAATAACATATTAATCATTCACAATTGATTCAAATTCTAAAAGTATTATTCCTTTTGTTGCCTATTGATATGCTTTAGCTACTTGTTAAATATCTAAATTTTAAAATTTCATATTATGAGCTACTTTTATTAAATATCCATCCTGATTTCTTAAACTAATCTATGCAAACTTAAGCATAGAAGCAGCTTTCTTTGCATCAATAAAGATATTTTCTATCCATTATGAGGTTTAATTTTAACGAATTATCAATTAATCTTTATCAACTTAAATTTTATGAACTTAAGTAAATTGGTATGACTTTTTAATTATTTTATCTAATAAATCAAAGAACTTATCTTTAAAATCCTTATGTGAAAATACATTAAATGTATTAATGGAATGGCAACCTCGATGAAAACAACTTGAATCACTTATTAGAGCTATAGGCATAGGATTTAAATGAATGTATTCCAGTAGATAAAAATCATGTCTTCCACTGTATCGACATTAAAAATACATATTGGCTTTACTAAATTCTTCAAAACGTTATTTGGAATCCATATCTTCTTCTATTAATTTAATAAAATAATCTTCATTATTTGGATATACTAATTAATTTATTTATTGAATCTAATTTATTAACTAAGTTCTTTAAATATGAATATCATTATCTTCAAATGCCTTTAATTATATTTAGATAAATTTAATTTGAGGATTTTTTTGAATAATATCAGTTTCCTTAATAAACTTTAAAAGATGTCTGAATTTCAATTCCACTCCTGATTAATGTCCATATGTGTCTACTCCAACTATTCTAATCTCATTGTCTGATTGATTTCTATTAAATTTTCCATTTAACTTATAATCTCCACATGCTCTAAGTTCTATACCTGGATTCTGCAATTTTACATATATTTCTCTACCATAATAATGAAATGCCAAATTTCCTTTGAAAGAATGATATTCTATCTAATAAATATCTTTCATAATTGTTAAGAATTCATTAGCAGTATCATAATTACTAAAACATATAACATTTGCATGTAGAAATGAGTTTGTTATCTCTTAATAAAAGGGAATTAACTTTAAATTGTCAAAATGAGGAAATAATCTATTGTAAAATATAACTATTGGTAATCTAGTAAACTTATGACTTACAAAGATCTAACTTAAATATAGTAATCTATAGTCTGCTATTAAAGCTATAGAACTTTAATTTATATAAGGTTTAATTTCTTAAAAGAATGAATCATTCATCTTTTTAAAACAATCATACATATATTCAGAATACTCTAAAGCTGCTAATTTTGTAATACTTACATCATTATTCATTATAGGTTAATACAATTTTGTACAAAATTCTTGATTAAAATATTCTAAACAATCCTAATCTACAAATATTGGAACAAATCCATTTTATTTTAAATATGCTTTTAATTCCTCACTTGTATCATTGATTTTTTCTCCTTATTCATTTAATACAATTGGCAATCCAAACCATGTTCTTTTGAATTATTAAATTCCATATAATAGATGTAAACTAAAAGAATGTTAAAAGCTTCTATTTTCATATTATCCATCCTACTTCTTTATAACAACTATAGGTAGATAAAAAGTAGATATAAGTAAAGAATCCTCATTACAGATTCCTATTAAAAGTTCTTCATTGACTTCATACAAAATATCATTCTAATTGAAATTTTTCAATTATCGAAATTTTGGATTCTCATTATATAATTAATATAACGATTAAAAATCGCTATTTTTAGTAATTTCTACAATAGGCTTTTTTTTCTCATTATCAGATTCTGAAGATTCTGAATCATTTTTCCCAGCTATTTCTTTTGCAAAACTATCAAATCCTTCAACAGAATCCTCTGAATCATCATTTGCTTAATCAAAAGGATCAAATTGATCACTCATTCTAGCCCTTGTGACTTTACTTAAGACTTCTTGATTTAAACATACACTAGATTTAAATCTCTTCTCTATAAATTCTCTTCCTTCATAATTATTCCATTCTGCTGTCAAAACAACTTTCCAATATCTACATCTATATTTACGATTTTATGGTAATTCTTCCCAAACTGTATTACCATTTTCTATTATCACTAATTTGAACTCCAATTTTGTTCCTTTAATAATGTATTGTTTTATACCTTTCTAGAATATAATTGGGTTTTCTGTCACCCATTTAGGAAATGATGCTGGTTCTGTTTTTAAAATACATGCCTTTTTATCATTCCAATTTCCTAATTCTGGTTAATTTCCCACAACCCCAACTATTTATGATATGGATGTTCTAACTGTTACATTAAATATCACTGAACACTCAGTACTCATTTTAAATAATTAATGTAATCATAATTGATGAAATTATCAATTAAAACTCACAAATTAGAAATTTAGATCGAATGAAACGGATTTTGTTTATTCAACATTTATTAAATCAAAATCAAATTAGCTTTTTATGCAAGTTGATTTTAAATTATACATAAAATAAGAGTAAATTATATGAAAGAAATATAATGGAAAAATATTGTAATCTTTCAATTCTATTGATTGATATTATTTTCACTATTAAAAACAAGTATAATTCTTTTTCGAGAAGTATCAAAATTGCATTAATTAATTAAAAATAAGTATTATATT